>JASANC010002476.1:0-69790 GCA_030248135.1 Theristus sp. LFF4_11 | reverse complement strand
AATTAAATATCAATTTCTTTTGTTGTTATTCAACTCGTCGATAAAACGGCCAGTCCTCTTTTTCTCTTTTACTTCGTTAATCCGGTCAGTTCACTTTTTAGTACGAAACAATGAAGTGGTTAACAAAACGGGACCTGGATAAAACGAAAACGAACAAACAATAAAACTGGTGGACTGGGTTAGGACTGGGCAAATAAAACACGCTTCCAGCCTTTATAACACGACAATTACCGTAACCCAACAACCTGCATACACAAAAGGTACACAAAAAGGCGGCTGCTTAAACATGCCATTACAGTATCTCCCCTTCACTTCGTGACTGCCACTGTCACGACAAGACGGTGCCGGTCAATGAAGTGTCAGTTCGGCTGAACGCACGTCCAGAACAGCCTCAATAAAACAACAAAACAACAAAACTCAAATCACAACCAAACAGCATCGAGAACGCAGAAGCGTTAACCAATCAAACAAGACCACAATTATTAAAAAAAAGAGTAGCTTAGCGTCTGCACGCACGCACCCTGTTACACGCAGTCAAACCGCACACTCTCAGCACGCACAGAGGCCACCGTCACAAAGCCCAAGCACGAGGCTTAAGTAGGCCATTACAGGACCCTACTCCCCCATACGGAGCGACCTCGCGACGATTTTCTCCCTACGTAGGGCCCCCACCACACACACCCCCGCCCCCCCCCCCCCCTAAAAAACACAAAAAAAAACACACCCCCATACCACAACACCCCCCCATCTCACCCCCACACCCCATCCCCCCCAAACACAAAACAAAACAAACTCTTAAAAACACTCTTTCCCCAAAACCTTAAAAATTTACACAAACTTGAAACCTTGAACTGCAAACACGGAAAACCTAAAATTCATGAACTGCAAAGACCCGAAAAAAAAATCAATACCATGAAACTACAAAACTGGAAAACTTGAAAACAATTTCAACATATTTAATACAAAGCTAAACTACTTTTTTTAATGCAACCCAACAAGTTTTTACCGCCCCTCTCGAAACAATCCAAACAACTTCTGTACCGGGGGCCTCGCAACTTGACAAAACAAATCAAAAATACTGAAAATAATGAACTGCGAAACAAATTCAAAATTTTGTTTGACATTGACGAAACTGTTACTGAAAGGTGGCCAGTGATTTAAACGAACGAACCAAAAAGCGGAAACCCAAACGGCAAAGTAAAACAAACAATTGAAATTTCTGAGACCCGAGGAAACATTGAAGAACACAAACAGGCTGAATTTAAAACTCAAGAAAATTTTACTGACTGAAAACACCTGAACTACCATTAAACCTGTTTACTCTTACCATACGAATAAATCACCATTTCAGTAGCTCGACAATTGAATTATTTATTGTTCCATTGCTGAAATGTTATTGTTCTGTTGAATTGCTGAATGAATTGCTGGTGAATTGCTGTTGAACAGTTGCAGTTGAAAATCGACGATCATCGATAACAGTCACCCTCTCCCCAGGATGAAAACGGGGGTTCCCGACGCTTCGAATCCACCACCGCCCCCCTTTCAGCTTGCGACGACCCCGGCGCAACCACAACTGCTCAGTGTTTGCGAACTTGAACTCCATTATTTTTCGTCGCCATCCGCATCTCACCGCTCGTCCATCCATCCACCTCGATGACCAAAAGCCTCCATGCTCATGGCCTTCGTGCTCGACGCTCACAGACTCCAATCGTCCATCCATCGTCGCCGATTTCAAGCCCTCCATGGTATCGTACTGCTGTTTTCCGACCTCAGATCGCTGCTCCTGCATCTGCAACCATTTAGTTTGATGCTGTCATGCAAATTCAGAATGCAGAACCACACAACAGCAACCGTTCATCACAGAAGTCGATTGTAACATCTTCAGTTGTCGTCACTCCAATTCACCAACATCAGAATCAAGCAGACACGCGGTGTTTTTGCAGGGCTATGACTGGCCAGGTCGCACCACAGCAAACTTCCATGCGCTGCACAAGATGAAAACTGCATTTTTGATGTCAGACAATCGTTGGTCCTCAGGCCATCCACCATCACCGCCGCTTAAGTTGTTGCAAACTAAACTGGAGCTGGCGCTATACACTCGACAAAGTGACCACCGGTGGATTTAAAGCTGCCCACCACTCCATTGGCTCTTGCAGATCATTTAGTAGCGCGTCAGTGGATTTTACGTGCCCTGCTCAATATTGTCCTCCATGACAAAGCAGATCCATTCCCATCGTGCAGACGACAGCGCTCTAACACCTTTTGTCTCCTTTCCGTGCAACGACTGAACTGACGATCGTCACACTCAACGCACCATCCAAAAACAACTGCTGTTTTGCCGGCAAATTTGTGGCTCTCGAATTCTGAAGTGGGCAATTGTCATCGGCGTTTCAGTCGAGCAGAAAATCTTCCGGACAGACAACTCTATTGCGTTGCGACGTTTACTCTGTTGTTCCATAACTGTTGATGGTGTAATCGAACAAAACATCAGATTCGCCGGCTGCTCCCAGGTGTTTCAGTCGCTCCAAACAATTCCATTTACGCTTTTACTGCTGCTGCTGAATTTCGCCGCCAACTATCCAGAAACTGGCAAAAACGACATGGAACTTGGCAGCTGCTGGATATACCGACCATCCAAGCCCAGTCAAACAAAACGATGAAGTAAGACGATAACAGCGGCGTCCATTGGCAGCAACGAAACAAAACAGTGGCTGTTGGTTTTCCAATCTTTCCTCGGTCTCTCGTTCCTCCTCCATCTCAAGCCCTTCGCACCACGACACCACCGCTTGCATCAAAGTCACCAGCGATCTTTCTTGGCACCGCCGAATACACAGCTGCTCGTTTCGGACAAAACAGCAACGTGTGGCCAAGATCTTTGCAACTGAAGCATCGCTTTTCACACGCACGAACATCGTCTTCCTGACGTTTCGCTGTTAGACTGGCGCTCTTCTGCAGCTTGCCACAATCGTCCGCTTTGTTTGTGACAAATCGCAACAAGTTTCGGCCGTCGTCATCCATTTCGTCTTCATCAGTGGAGCTGTCGGTCGTTTCGTCTTCATCGCTGGAGCTGTCGGTCGTGCGAGTTGCCAAGCCATTGAGCCGATGCACAGAAGCAGCAGTCTCGGTCAGTTCTAGTTGGTCCTCTGCGTCACTGCTTTCGATCGCCTGATCTTCAACTGACAGCGATTCCATCGATGCTTCACGTGTTGGCACTTTAGCCGGCGTTTCCGCAAGCACGTAACGTTGGTCGGCTTCGTTGTAACGCATCTCCGTCGACCATACTGCACTTGCATCCTTCAGCTCTGGTGCCACACTTCGCAGTTTTTCTTTTCGCACCCAGATCGAATCCATCTCACAGCCATCAGATCGCATCACTTCCACCCATTTGTGCGTCGGTTCTTCAGCGAGCACTACAAACGGACCAAGCGAACATCCTTCGAACTGAAACGGCCTGCTCAACGCTGCTTCAGCGCCATACACAAACACTCGTTGACCTTCGAAGCGGCTTCCGGCTTTGTCCATCCGCTGCCAAGTTGGTACACAACCATGTTCCATCGAAGACAGACGTTCGCCATCAAGCTGTTGTCGTGGTGATAGTTGCCGTTTCAACACCTCCATCGTGCACTCCATTGCCTCCGCTTTCGACATGCCCTCTGCAACCAGTAGCTTCAGCATTTTTCCAGCCAAACGACTGTCGCTGTTCGGCAACTCGGCGTGCTGTTGATCTTCCGGCAGCAAATACGGCACTTCGTCCACTTCAACTGGCGGCGCACAGCAAGCATCAGCACATCCAGCGCTCCACACGCTCTCCATCGGCCTGCCAAACACCAGATGCTCGCAGTCGTTTTCTTTCCCCGTTGGCAACACGTAGAAGTCAGCGTGCGTGTTTTTGTTTCCAGATCTTGCCCACAATCTCGTTCGTCCACTGAATCGAATACTCGCACCTCCGAGTAGACTAACTCCGACAACATTGCATTTCTGGATCTTCGGTCGCTTCCCTGTTGTCGCTCGGATACGATCGAGCAAGGCGGCTGGCACGACATTCACTTCTGCACCCGAATCACGCAGCGCACGGCATCTCACCCCGTTCAGTTCGACCGACAGATACGGCAACGTGTTGGTGTGCGGCTTCTGATGTTTGATTTGAAGCAGACCAATCGTCACATTTTGTAGCTGCGAATTCACGGCGTTCAGTGTTGTGCATTGACGGAACGTGTGACCAGGTTCGTTGCACGCGTAGCATCTTATATCGGCTGCGTTTCGTCCTTCTCCACGATAGATGCCATGCTGCGGTCCCATGCTTCGATTCACACGTGCGCCCCATCTGTTGCTCGGCTGCGGTTGGTGGTTGAAAGCGTTGGTCGTTGTTTCCATCGCTTCCCCGTTTTTCAGGAACGTCTGAATCGCTCCAATGGCCTGAACCATTCCTTCGAGATCGTCAGTGTCCACCTCTTTGAAGACCAACCAATTTCGCAGCTTTGCCGGCAGACAGTTGTACAGCTGATGTGCCAATCGAAGGTCACGATTCTCCTTCGACTCTGTTGCGAGCATTGGTGCCATCATTCGATTCAGTTCGTTCACTGTCTCCTTCGGGTCGGCGTCCATCGCCATCTCGAACATTCGCAGCTCTTCGAGCCTCCTGGCCTTCGCTAGCTTCTCGCCGAACATGACACCCAACACCTTTACGGCTTCCTTGAACGATGCTCGCTGATCGACATTCAGAGTGTCGAACGACAACCTCGACTTGGCTGACATCATGTACTTCAGGACTATTGCTTTTTCGTCGTCCTTACTGATGCCGTTGTCGTGACAGGCGTCCTCCAAGCGCTCTACGAATCGCCACCATGATTCCGCTCCCCAGTCGTACTTGTCGAACACTTTCGCCAGCTTCTGTGCTTTGCCGGCCACGACCTCACGCCTTTTTGCCGTCATCGGTGCCTCTTCGTCGGACGACTCCTCCGTCGAACTCACTCGACGTTCGATCACTTTTCGCGGTCTTCCCCTCGTTTTTGTTGCTCTTCGTACCGCGGATGTCCTTTGGGCTCGCGACCCTCCATGGCCATTGCCCTCGTCGTCGCTCGTTTCCAAAACCACCGATGTCGTCTCACTCGGCGTGACCACCGTCACCTTTTTGGTCGTTTTCGGCGTCACACTTTGTCCAGCTCCACTCGACGCTGCTCGTGCACTGCTACGTGTCATTACTCCTCCTCTCCCGTGCGCTGGCCCTCCATGGCCTCGTGGCGCTGGCCCTCCATGGCCTCGTTTTCGGTTGTCGTCGGTCTCCTCGGATCTCCTTTGGGCTCGCGACCCTCCATGGCCATTGCCCTCGTTGTCACTTGCGTCCCCGTCCATCTCGCTCTCGTCCATCATTTCGCGCTCAAGCACCGGCATTGTTGATCGATCCCGACGCTTCGATTGACAGAAGTTGATCGCAGGAGCTCCAAGCTAACCGCGGTCCTCCATGACCATTCGAGCGGTGCAAGGGCTCAACTGTTTGGACGCTCCACTCCTCGTCGCGCACGCAACCGATGAATTCGGCGGGACCTCCACTGAAATGGACCTCCTTAGATGTAATGGTCACTCTAGACTGCCGAAACAATCCGAGCGGTTGTGTTTGAAGACGTGTGCGTGACAAGGATGTATGCGTGTGTGTGTGTGTGTCTCACAATTAAATATCAATTTCTTTTGTTGTTATTCAACTCGTCGATAAAACGGCCAGTCCTCTTTTTCTCTTTTACTTCGTTAATCCGGTCAGTTCACTTTTTAGTACGAAACAATGAAGTGGTTAACAAAACGGGACCTGGATAAAACGAAAACGAACAAACAATAAAACTGGTGGACTGGGTTAGGACTGGGCAAATAAAACACGCTTCCAGCCTTTATAACACGACAATTACCGTAACCCAACAACCTGCATACACAAAAGGTACACAAAAAGGCGGCTGCTTAAACATGCCATTACACACAATTCATCGCAATTCAAAACACAGGTATACCATAAATTACAGTAGCTTTTCAGGGCTCCCAAAGGGTTGACTTCTGGCTTTTACGGATCAGCTATGGATGGGCAAAGCAGGAGCTTGCGGATGGAGGGAAAGAATCATTTGGTCACACACCACAAAAGATGCGTCCTAAGAGAGATGGCATGGCAACACAAAAATTTGACTAGTGACAAAGACTGCAGCTGAATACTGAATTCACGGCGGCTTCACGTTCACTGTATTTTTTCAAAAAGGAAACCTACTGGCAAAAATGTAAAAATTAGCATTTCGCTTTGGCTTCTTTTGCATTCTTCGCCGATGCGATCTGGCAGTTTTATTTTCGTACATTTTTAGATGAACCTGGGGACATGTAGCGTGTTTTGGAGTGGCTCATCATTCAGCTTATATTGCATCGCTTCTGCGGGATTATGAATTTTTCAGAAGTCGCGCACAGAGTTATGCGTTTTGAGGATATCAGATTCGCGAGGGAAATAAATGCGGCGAAACTGCGCTGTTGTCGACTTTTTTGCTTTCTGCAGTTTTGGTTTTGCTCACCGAAAAGTGTATACAAAATCAATCCTGCCGAAAATGGTTTGTACTAGAACCAGATGTGTTCTAAGTGTGGGGTTGTACGGTTCGTCGAGAATAGTAATTTCATTTGATAATGTCGTTTTCAAGTTCGACCACCTTGTGCGTGCACCGAGAAGTCGCCAACACAGCAGACAGCTGAATGTGCGGCTACATGTAGTGTAGCTACATTCATTTCTTCGCAGACACCACAACCAAGCCGGCACCCACCTCCGCATGCTTGCCTCCAGCTGTTCCACTGCGAGCTCGATGCTGTCACGGTGCGAGCTCGCACGCAGTGGGCCGCCCGCTGCACGAGTCTGATGCGCGTGGCGAGCCGGGCGACTGGCGACCCGCTCCAACGTCGACTGTTGCGACGATGACAGATCCCCCTGGATCATTGATCAGTGAAGATGCAGAAGCGACATTTTTACCAGACCGCGTCTCACAGTCTCTCATGTCCAGAAAAACATTCATACTGTTTCCTCGTGGTTTCTTTCGTGGTTCGCGTGCGCGCGGGACATGTCGCGTCCGTGGCGTAGCGGTAGAACTTCGGCCTACAGTTCTGTAGGTACCGGGTTCGAACCTCGCTGTGGACAAGACAAACTCGTGGAAAATTAGAGTGACCAACGAACATCTAATGGTCTATTCCCTCCTGAGCCGAGGGTGTTTGCCGCGTGCGCGCGGAGTTTGGTACATTATAAAAAAATTTAATGTATGGGCATTGTATGGACATCAGAAAAAACTTGATGGGCGTCATATTGCGTCTTTAGAGTGGTCTTGGCTGAAAACATCGCCTAACTTTCTGTTCGTTTGTTCGTAGACAACAACAAACGCCTATGAAAATACCGTGCAAGCCTCAACATAGTGCGAAGCAAATTCAAAACACCCAGTAGCCTCAAAACGCCTGTGCACTTTGCAAAGTGTCCAATTGCAAAGCCGACCAGCGCTCACCGCTACGGTTGCCGTCTCGTCGGCCGACGACCGATAGTCGAGCATGAGGTCGCCGCTGACGACGCTGGCTGTAGGGGTGACCGACGCACGCAACGCCGCCGCAGAGACGCCCATGCTCGCACGTGCACGCATCGTCACTGCCTGAGGGGGGCCCCTTCGAGTCTGCTGCTGCTCGACCATCGGCCCGATTCGGTCGAACGGCTCGTCATCTTCGTCGTCGTTTTCGGAGTTGTTTTCGAGGGTGGTATCTGTGGCGGCTGACTCGACGCTGCCGGACGGTGCGAGACCACGCCGGTTTGCTGGAACGTTTTGGGCTGGTTTTTTTAGGACGAATATTGACATGATTGGTTGTAGTTTGCTATTGTTGTTCTTGAGACACCGTGGTAGTGGTAAAACGCTACAGATCAGTGCAACTTTGCACCAACGGTCATTGGCTCGCCGAATCTGTTGCTGTTGCTCAAAGTCGTCTTTCCACTGTTGCAGCGTCGTCGTCGCTTCAGCTGAAATCCTCTCATTCTCCTTCGTCATCTGCGCGGCTTGAACCCGGATCGCTTTTGAGATCTCGGCGACCGTCAACGCCGCTTGCAACGCCTCGGTTGACTGCGCTATCTGAACGTCGCGCACTTGTTGCACGGCGAACGTGTAATCAGGCACCGGATATTGCGAAAGGTGTTGCTGCTGGTGACGCATTTTCTCAACCTGGTCGATGATTTCCTGCAGAATAATAAACGATCTGTGATTTTTAATTTTTAAATTGATTTCATGGGTAAATTGAGCGGTTTTTTGATTGAAAATCATTGGTACCCGCGGGTTCCACTTTAAACCTTTAAATGGTACAATTAAACACTGATCTTGCATGAGGGTTACGCTTCTTCCCATATTGTATCACATCATAGTAAATGGGAGCAGTTGATAAATACTGATCGTTTTGAAGCCCAATGCGTGATGCAAATACAGGTGTACTTCGGATTGTACATTGTAGTTGGCTCATATTTGACTTATTGTACCTGTCGCAGTTTGCTGTCCAACGATGCGCGACTCAACTCACTCACATCTGCGTTCTCGTCTGTGCTTGGTGCAATTTCGTCTGTTTGTTGTTTGATCACTGTCCCGGTCGTAACAAGCGGCGATTTTGGCGTGACCTGAAAACAACTATCTGCGTTCGCACTGTGCGTCGAAAAAGTGACTCGGAATTTAGAACTCAGAATTTGTGTTGATTCAGAATATAAGTCGATGCCGAAGATTGAGTGAAGCATGCAGCTACCAGAACTGGACAACCTGAGGTTGTTTCTGAGGCTGCAAAAGAAAACACAATGCAAGAACGGTCGAGCTGAACTGCACTACCTTGCGCTTCTTCAGCTGTGGACTCGGCCGTGCCGCCGTTGCGGTGCTGCTGGTCGTCGACGGCCGACGGTCGGTCGAAACTGAGGACGTCTGGCTGGCCGGCTGGCTTGTCTGGCTGGCCGGCTGGCTTGTCTGGCTAGCCGGCTGGCTGCCAGACGCTGGCTGCACGACAGACGGCGCCGCTTGTGGCGCGGCCGCGGCCGGAAACTCGCTCGGCGGCATCTCCACGGCCGGACTGTTCTCGACGGTCGAGGACTCGCTTTCGGCCAGCGGTGCCACTGCGTCCGGCACTTTCAGCCGGCTGGCGTTTGCGGGACACTGACCGCGTGACGACTTGGCGGTCGTTGGCAACAGTGACGACTGATGGTACGCGTGTTTGTGGTTGCGCATGGTGACCGGAACTGGGCCGTGTTTGCTTGAGGCCGCATTGAGCGCCTTCGCGAACAGCGACTTCGATGGCGAAAACGCTCGCCGGCGCGGTTTCGTCTGCGGCGGGCGCTCATCGGAAGTTTGCCGCCGAAAGAAACCGATCGATTTGGATGCGGCTGGAGCCGCCTGGATATGTGACGGGTTGCTGCAGGACGGGCGGGCTGCCTGAGGCTCGATCGGCTGTTTTTCTGGTTCAGTATTGCCCGCAGTTACAAGGTTTACTGCGGCCATTTTCGGCGGTGTGCCCGAGGTTGACGCGGTCCCTGGTGACGGTTTCTGCTGCGCCGACGCCGACCGATGCGCCATGAACCGCGCGAAAATGTTCGTGTGCTTTGATTTCTCCGGTCGTCCGTGCGACGTCTCCTCGAGACTCGACGATTTCAGCAGTTTTCCCGATTTCGGCAGAACGGCGGCTGCAGAGGCGACGGAGGGCGCCTTGTGCCCGTTGTTGAGATCGTGCGAGCCGGCGCGGTGCCGAGGGCGCAACTGTGCCTGCTCGAACCGAGACTGACAGAGCGAATGCGTCGAGCCGTCCCGGCTGGTGGTCGTCAGCGACGCCGAGTCCATGCTGCGCGCGAAGTTGCCGTGGAAGCGCGCCAGGATGCGCCGCGACATTCCGGTGAACGGGCTGCGCGGTGTGCGCGTCGGCGTGACCGTCGCCGAACTCGCGCTGCTCCGCTGATGGTGCGGCTCACTGTTGGACGCGGCACAGACGCCGGACGAGGAGGACGCGTGGCCGCCGGCTGAAAGCGGCCGTCGAGGCGCTGGAGAGACCGCAGCGAACTGGAACGCTGCCTCTGCGGCTGTTGAGGACACGCTCGCAGCGGAACAAGTGCTTGACGAAGCGAGCGCTTGCTGGCGGCCACTGCTGCTGCTCGTGGAGACACTGGCCGTCTGAGAGACTGTGCAGCTGTGGGGCGCTGGCTGGGGGTGGGTGTGCACGGCGGAGTTGCACGGCGGTGGGCGTGCCAGTGCGGCTGACTCGGGCGCCTGCGAACTGAGAGATTTGTTTTGTCTGGAATGGAAGGACACTGAAAACCGTTTCCATACTTTTTCCAAACATTTTGGCCAAACGCTCCATCTCTTGAGTGTGACTACCGGTGGTAACCAAACAAAATGTCCGGTGTAGCCACAAGAGGTGGAGCATTTGGCTAAATGGTTTGGACAAAAGTTTGGAACTGTTTTCAGTGGAAGTTGAATTTTTTTGTTGTCCACCAGTTTTGTGCCCGCAGAAGGGCAGTCCGCAAGGAGACTACCTGTTTTCAAAGTTGATCTTATTGAAAACCTATCTCCAAATGAACAGCCCACCGGTGCAGCGTTGTAGCGGCGTCGCTGCTGTGCCAGTTCATGTTGATGAGCGAGCCGTGCTACGGGCGGTCTGGGCACTCCACTGGACTGCGCCATTGCGTTCGCAATCACCAACGAGTGATCACCGCCATTGTTGCCGTGCGCTCGATGCTGAGCTGAAATGCACTTGGCACACGCTCGAATGGTGAAAACAGTGGCAACAACAAAACAAGTGTAGCAAAAACTATTAGGTTGGTTGATGCAATATTGCTTAAAGCGTTGTCAACGGCAGCTGGGAAGTGTGTAAGAACACATGCATTATCACAGAGGGAAGACGAAACTACTGCTCTAATTTCAAACATTTGTACCCGTTTCCCCTGACTCAATGCGATTCAGTTAGCTAAAAAGAGTTTTGAATTGGCTAAAAAGCCATGAAACGTTTATGGAACAGACAGAAGGCACCAACCGCCGTTTAGGTTGCCGCCAGCGACCGTGTTCTCCGGTATGCTGGGCGTGTTCGGATCGCCGCCGAAGCTGTGCTTGCTGTCCGACTTTGAGACGGACGTCTGCGTTTTGATGCTCTCGTTGCTGAGACTCTCCGGGATCGTTGGGATCGCCCGATTCAACGGAGGTCGCGTCAGGGCTGGCCGCCGTTCAGGCTCCGCCTCAATCGCTGCATTGTACAGTGGCAGTTTGGAGAAGCGAATTTTTTTCGTTTGGTCTTTCATCGGAATTGAAAGCTTGTTGGCCAAGCGTGTGCGTTTGTGGTTATTCGGCATTGTATACGATGCGGTCTTTGTGGCTGCTACAAACTGATCTCGTGGGGCAAACGAATCCGTGATTGTGTGTATCCATAAATTATGCGCACTCTAATTACCATAAGCAACCGAATCTCAAGTAGCATAATCTATCTCGTTTCAAATGACTGTCTGTGACCGAGAATGTCGAGATAAGAACAGACAAACGATGTTGCTTGTCAATCATATTTGTGGTATAATGATTGCCCATTTGATCTCACGTAATCACAAAGTGCTAAATAAGCGTGCAACTGATAAAACAACCGAATAATCACTCACGTCTCACTCCGGGGAACACGATGAGCGTCGTGTGATTCCTCGGGTACGGGTAAGTGCCGGAGCGTGTCTTGTTGCGCAGCGACATGCTCGCCAGCCGCTCGCCACTGCTGTCAGGCTTCTTATCGTCGTTGTTCGCTCGCGTCTGCTGTCGGTTGTAACTCAGGGCAGCCCCACCAGTAGCCGTGGTCGTCTGCGCACACGACCGCTTGTCGCTGGCGGTGTTGCGCAGGTGCGCGAGCGCCGTGGCGCGCTTGGTGCGGTGCGGCCTGCTGGCGGCCACCGTAGCCGGCCGAGGCAGCTCGAGACCGTGCGTGGGCAAAGGATGCGCGAGCGAGTCGCCCTGCTCCCGCGGGATGCGCTGTCCGTCCTCGTAGTGGCAGTCGCAGTACTGAAGACGCGCCGGCCGACTTGCAAGCGCTTCGCTCGGTGTGGTCGTCGGCTGCAACGCCCGCGCCAATCGGCGAAAGAAACTCGGACGCTGCTCGCTTTTGGTGGTAACACTCAATGCGTTTTGGTCAGAGCAGTGAGAAATATTATGATCTGGATACGTGCGTTCAATGTTTTTCAATTGGTCACTTTGTGAATGAGTATTAGTGTCGAACCGGTCGACGGAGTTGCTTTGGTGCGTTTGAAATTGCTGAGTGATTGAGTGATGATCGCTTGGTGCACTGCTGCTTGCTGTGTTGTGGGCGGAGTCACTCTGCTGCGTCGACGGATGACCACCCATAAACCTGCAAATCCATGTACTCAAGAAAAATCTGACATGAGGAGTGACATGGACAGTCGAATGTCAAAGATGCGCTGTGCGGTTAGAGTTGTGTGCGGGTCTTGACACGATAGCCAACTGCAGCCCGACCTTGATTGTCAGGGAAGAAGGTTTTCAAAGTTTCTGACGACCGCAACGGTTCCAGCAACAACGACAGAGGCCACACAGTTTGGCATTAATATGCGCACTCTGAATTTCGACTATCGACTGTGGCATGTCAATCAAGTGGCACGCAACTTTTGTAAAAGTTCACATACAGCACAAAGGTTTTGAAGCTTTTGAAATTTCAAGACACAAACGCAACGCAAGCAACATTTGCGCGCAAAGCACGGGAACATGATGCAGTAAACATGAGCAAGCCCACACGCAAGCGAACAGGACAGAAAGGTTACGACTGTGTTACAGGGGATTCCAGTGGACACGCAACAACTGAAGCTTGAAACGGTTACAGAAATTTGAACCAGAAATTCAAAAATTTCAAAAAATAGCAAAGAAAAAGTTACAGTGAACATGTCACGTAAAGCAGTCAATAAAGAGAGCGGAAAATAAAGTGCGCACGCACGCCAAAAAACACAGAAAACGCCAAATGGTCAACCAAAATGATTTTTTGACGCAGTACAGCAGTTCGGTCACCTGGTAACAACGACATGCCAAATTCACTGTTTCACCATAGTTTTCACGCTAACACTCTTTGACACTCAAAAAAGTAACATAATGTATTTAGTTTTTCAGCCATGCATAAAGCAGTAAAACGATAATCAGTGAAACTGGAGATACAACATCCTGGAAACACCAAACGCTCTGTCGTTTACAAATGATGCAATAAATAAATAAATATTACGAACGAGTGTCACGCATTGCATTGCACGCATACAATGTGTATATTCCGGGATAAACGGCAACCCAGGGCAAGAAAAGCAACCAATGTACCGTAATTTCTCACATGAAAGCAGAACGAACAAGCATGAAGATAAAGATTTGGGCTTTTGTTGGAAAACCCACATGTCAAGGACACTGAAAACTTTTAAGCTCTGCACAAAACGGAAAGTTTTAAACTTTGAAAAAATTAACATCATTTTGGAGAAAAACAGATCTTTATTGCAAGGAGAATTTACGGTAGACACCAGCGTTTGATAGACACAAGCAGTTAGTTGAGCAAGCAAAGTATAAAATAGCAAAGGCAGGGTAGCTGACAATATTGCTAGTATAGCTCTGGATGGAGGCAGCGCATGGAGCGAACGTAAATGTAAATAATAAAAGGTGCACTACATGCTTGCACAAGGACGATGAAGTCGTTGGGCTAGCTAACCGGCAACAATGTGCTTGTGAAATCACGTTTTGGGCATGCTTAAGCAAAGCCTTGAGCGCAATTTTTGTGTGAAGATAACTTATATCCCACAAGATTCGTGAATAAACCGACATGATGGTTTGGTTGCCTAGCTTACTGTACAGGCTTAGCCTAGGAAAGTTGTTTATTAGCTGCCGGAGAGCTCGCTTAACACCACGGATATGGCTGATTCTAGTGGGCCCTATTGAATTGCATTCATCTACATGCTAAGCTCAATACAGAATAATAGAATATGTACGTGGAATTGAATGTTTTAGAGCAAAAGCTACTGGACATCTGGATAGAGACATGCGTATTCTGTTGAAATAAGCACGCACCACGCACGCACCATACATTTCAAATGATTTTTTCAGCGAGACGGCACACGAAAACGGCTACAATGTTTGTGAAATATGGAATGTCCCGAGAACTGTTGACAGATGCTAACCAATGGCTCAGACAGAAAGTCTAGTTTTCAATTTAAAATTTCAAAATTCAACGTTGATTAATTGAAAAACTTTTAAATTGAAAAAAATGTTTTTGCTTCGGTGGTTCATTTTTCACAATAGTATCACGTCTTATAAACAAAACAAGTTTAAGCACGCCGACAAAATGCACTACTTTCTGGCTGTAAAGCGCACTTGTGAACGTGAAAAATCATCGAATCAGTCTGTTAAGAGTCGCTTTCAAGGTGCATTTTTATTGACAATGATGTAGCACACAACCCATCACATTAGATGTCCATTAACGATAAAAAAATTAGGGCGCACGCATGCAAAACTAAAATGGTACAATAGAGCACACTGAAAATTTGCAGGACGTGCCAGTTTTCAATAAAAAACATGTGCCATGCTGAAATTCAAACGGCTGAAACCTTGTTCTATGGTAGTGTGGTATGGACGTCGTGTCATGCGGCTAAATGTAGAAAGACGAAACAAAAAACGGGCTTCAATCGAGCTATTTTTACGGGTTTATAAAACGTTTACAACTGTTTACAACTGCAAAAGCAAGCATTTTCAAGTTCCAGATCAAGTTTTAACTTTCAAGTTTCAAGTTCAAGTTCAGCTGTGTGGGTGTGTCCAAAGATGCGTTCAATCAACTGAACGATGTCAACTAACATTGATTGTACACGTGTATGTGTCTGACTACTATTCTATACCAAGTTTACGCACTATAAATAAATGCTGAAAAAGCGATGCAAAATAAATAACCGCCTCACATTTTACCATAAATTTACAGCACAAACAACACACACCAAAAGAACTCAGCTGACACAAACTACACAACGTACATAACGTAACATAAAAATCGTTTCTCATCTCAAATCTAAGCTGAACTTAAACGTTGTGGTGGTTGCCATAGTGAAACAAACACGAACAATAAGCAAATGTGGCTGAATATTTTGTGGTTTTCTAGGCAACACAATTATTTAGGGTGCGAAAATAGAGCTAAACGCACTAAACCGACCGGTGTGTCAGTACGAACGAAATTATTTTGTTATTTGTTGATGTTTCGCGTTGGAAAACGCATATGCAAACGCGTTTCGCATCTTGAACTTTCTATAATCCTTTTTGTCTATTATTTGGCTTTTATTTTAGCCTGATCGGAATGCGTAACAGCATTTTTGGCATTTTAAGTTCAGGAACAGTTGTAGTACCAGCGGTTGTTCGATCAGAACAGTATGCTCCGTTCTTTAGTCGCGTCTTGTAATGTGTTTATTTTTGTATATTTACGATTTTCGCAGGTTGCAAAACTAAATTGTCGTGAAATCACACGGAGATTCGAGAAACAGTTAGTGGGTTAATTTGTTCGTAAAAACTGGCGGTAAAGCGATCCACGATGAGAATGTGTGGCACGCACTGAGAATATCCAGTCAAATTCCTTGTATTAATAGCAAGTCGTAGCACCAGAACATGGCACAAAAATAAACCATAAAATAGTTTATTTATTTATGCCAAATAATCCGATATTGACTGTTATAGTTGAATTATTTTAACGGCGGGGAAACATTCCAAAATTCCACAAACACCAAACAAACACGTACACGGCAAAGTTTAACGGGACACAGTGGACTGGAAAATTAGTTTTTTCGTTTTTCAGAAAAAGAATGAAGTAGGTATGGCTGAATATAAAAATAGAATAGCTATGTATATACAAACATAGGTCGTGCATTTTTTATATTTTCTGAAAGAACAAAATTTTGCAAAATTTACCCAGCTGTAGTGCTTTGAGCAACAAAAGTATTGTATTTATTTTTGCACTTAACGACGAATGCACTATTTTGTTTTCAAAAAACGGGTTATGGATCGGGTCAGTTATTTTGCATCCTTTTGGAAGTGGCGGTAAAACAGAGGCCATCAGAAAGAATATGAAATCGACACCGCAAACAGAATGTCATGGAGGAAAAACGGAACGGACATTTTACAGAAAAAAGATACTGTGTCCATGTTGGTGGTTTTATGTAATTGAACTTTTCAAAGACAGGATAATAAACAGGCACACACACACACACTTCCACACAGCAAGGTTTACAGCTTCTCTTTTTGTTCAGTTTGATTTTGAATTCGAGGCCACAAAGAAAAGTAGACGGAGTTGATTTTTAAAGAAAGCTGTAACGGGCATAATGTGCTGGAATTCAGTTTTTTATAAACCACACACAAACGTTTGTACACGTACCTGAGCTTTTGAAGAACGGTATGAAAATTCATGTTACGTTCGTGTTTCCCGCAAGGTCTGTTTTATGTTTTTTCAAAGATGGGTCTCCATGAGAATACGGTCACTGGAAACATGCGCAGAAGTGAATTGATTTGCCGCACTCAATACTTTTGCAACAGTTAATTTGAAAGTGCAGCTCACACTTCACATTTGAAAATACAGAACAAGTTTTTTTGAACAACAATCAGCGAAAACATCTGAAACAAAAATCAGTCGGAAGTAGAAAGGTGAACAAAGCGTAACCAGCATGTAAAGTTAGTAAGTATTTATTGTCTTGTGACGCAGAAAAAGTGTTGAACAAAACTTGAAATTTGAGATGGTTGTTTGCGGGTTGGCGTAAGGCGTCACGTGCCCTACACTAAAAAAAGACTCAACATTTTGATCAACAAAATGTTGTATTTTGCAGGTCTTGCCTCAAAACGCAAACCACAGCTGCCTGTGAATGGTGTCTTGGTGACTTTTGTCAGAACGCTGAAAGCTAATCGAGGAATTTGATATGAAGCTTGTCGTGTCAGCTGCTTGATTCCGCGGTACCATATAATGGAATGACAAGTCAACGAAGCTCAATCAATTGTAGCCAGTAGCAGCGTTTGTCCGGTGCAGAGAAAAAGTGTTTGCTCGTGCAACAAATTTTTTTGATTCTTTGCTGAAGCAGATATTGGCCACTCGATTTGATTTTATACATAGTTTTCATCATAAAACATATGTAATGAAATGAAGATATACACTGTAAGGTATGCGCTTTTTACCAAAAAGTCTGATCAAGATCAACACATAAGCTAAACCGAAAGAACACTATCATAAATAGCCGATTTCTAACTCAGAGTTGAGCGCAGTATAAAATTCAGAACAAGAACATGAAATTAAGCGCGCATTATTACTAAGAGCAACAAAGATCATGGACTAACGTGGGATGGCAAATTCATCCACCCTGAACAATGTCGAACATTAGCGCTGTTCCAGACTGATACAGGGTAATGAATGAGTCGCAGCAAGAAAATGAGCAGTATAGTCTTTACTCTGACTTTCTGTTGTACTGTCGTCACAAGCCAGCTGTTTTTTCGTTCTTTTCTACAGTTCAGTCAGATGTGCAAAAGAAAAATTTTCGTCATTCTTCTGCAGCTTCAGGGAAGTTTTTCAAACTGCAACCAACCTCAGTCACCCTGTACTCGGTCATAAAACATTAGATTTGCGTAAAATGGTCCACCCTCCCGAGAAAAGCAGAGAGCGAGAGAGATCCGCATGAAATGTCAAACTCAAGTGCCCAAACGAATACGATTTGCTACACGAATGTTATTTCGCTGCTTCAGTTTTGAACGAACACCCGTTTTGTGAATAGAGCAATATGACGAGCAATATCCATGTGAAGATATCGAAGAATATATGGCACGCATGGAACAGAAGAGCAAAAGGGATATTTAGAGCTGCAAAGTCGGTCTTGAACGTATACGCTGATCCGTGACTCACATTCATCAGTGTGAGCCGTCTGTGTGTGCAGAGCAGATTCAGAAGCTGAAAAGCGAGAAGCTGCCGTACATACAGGACAAGCGGCAGTAGCATTTCTGCATCATCAGCTGCATGAAAAGAGGAAAGAAAATATACAGCCGCGGTGTCCTTTGAACGTGCACCGCGCAGCAGCACTAAGTATCAAGCCAATGTCGAAACTTCGGGCAGGCTTATCACGGTAATGCAGGTCTTGACACGATTTCTACGTTAACATCAGAGACTGCTATAAGCGGCCAGGTTGTGGTTGTTTCAAAATTTTTACGAATTTAGTAAAAGAATTTCTTTAGTTCCACCACCGGTTTCAGGAAACCGAACGTACCCAACTCCGGTGGCTTTGTCTGGGGTTGATGATTTTGAGTCTTCCTAAGCATAATTGGTTGTTTGTATAAATAACGGTAGATATACGGTATTTAGAAGTCCTGAAACATTGACATTCGATTGTATAAAATATCGCTGATACAGGCGACGACAAGCCAAGCTACGCACGCAAAAGGGGATTTTTCGTAGTTGCCATTTCAATGTGTCTGCAGTTAGTCAGTCTCGTAACACAGAAAAAAGAAACAGCCTGTAGCCGACAAAAGTTTCATAGAGGTCCGTAAAAAATCCTCGTCCATGTAGTTTGAAGAAAGAAAATAAGGCAATAACGTTGAGTGAGAAGAGTGAGACGATGTGTACATGGTAACAACAGCGAGCACACAGCACGGCTAAAAAATTCAGTTTCTGTCTCGTTCGCTCACATTTAGTTTTGTTCTCAGCTCGATAACAACACAACACTGGGAAATTTACAGAGGCAATATGCATGTAAATTTCAACTACTATGATATACAACAACAGCGCATGGTGAGACTCCGAACGCTGTATTGGGCTGCATGAAAAAAGTCTCAACAGCCGTGCTGTACAAGCTGTACACACACGTTCGCATGCATCAGGCCAGGCTGTCACTTGCGTGTGCCCAGCTCGCCCTCACTCGCGATACCGTAAATTCTGTCGCATCGCAGCAGCAGCACCTCTGATATTCGCAAAAAGTGACAGAGATTGCGCTGGAATTAGTCATGACACCGTCTCAGAAAGTCAGCACTTGGAGAAAATCAACGACACACCTAAAACTCAAAACCAAAACAAATGAAACTCAAGTATTACCACATTTTTAGGTTCGGCGACTCAATGTGTGTGCAGACGTTGAAAGGAATTTATGTGCCAATTCAAAATCGCCTAAGTGACTCGGAGCTATTTGAGGGACTCAGATCAACTTGCCAATTTTGCCAATTTTGAATTCCCGCGCCATGCATGAAACTGTGTACATATCTATGCGCGCATAGTGTCTCGGGACCAAAATAAAAGATATTCATAAAGCGTAAAAATTTGGCCATGAATTTTGGGTCCACTGTGGGGTGGGGGATCGGAAATTGTGCGGTCACGGTGTTTACTGTGTCCTAGCACATGCGCTGGATGTGAACTGCAGAGGTTGAAAAACTGCCCAAATTGTGTTGTGTGCGTGCACACTGTGTTTTTGCGTTGCGCTGATTTTTGCTGTGGAAAAGTAATTGTTGGCCACAGAAAGTGATGTGTGTGTGCGTGGAAACAAAAACTTCGGCAGCCACTGTACAAATAGATCTGGCGTTTTCAGCGGCGCTAAAAACGCCAATTGGTGTTAATTAACGCCAGCTGGCGTTTTTATAACTGAAAAAAACTGAAAAAATGTGGAGATTTTAAAATAAAAGCGTTGTTCGTATGGGCGTTCCGTAGCAATGTTTCATTATGATATGTAATGGCCTACTTTAGCCTCATGCTTCCTTGCGGCGCACCGTTCTCTTTTCGCGTGCTGGGAGTGCCTGGCGTGACTGCGTATAACAGGGTGCGTGTGTGCGGACAGTCGACTACTCGTTTCTGATTGGTAGTGTGGGCGCGTCTGATTGGGTTGTGTTCTCTGTTTCTGTGTATTGATTGGTTGTTTCTTTCCTAACCCCAGTTAATCCGGGGTCACGTGACTTACTGTACGGTATGGCCGATTAAACATGGCAGCTTTTTTCAGGGTTCAAGGAGCGCGCGAAATTTGAATGAAAGAAAAAAGACGTTCAGAAACCACATTGTGTGCCAAATTTGACTCGTTTTTTTAAACTAATGAATTATCCGCGCTATTCTGTGCATTCTTTCTCCCTTGCACACATGATTGGGAATTATGTTGGAATTTTTGAAAAAGACAACTCCTATAAATAACCGTGCCCGGCTATTGTTCGGTGTCAGTTGTGCCAGTACGTGTTTTATTCTTCTGCTTCTTGAGCTACTGACCGGTTTTCTGTATTAACGTCGAGAAAGTTTTATTGAAGCGGCGCCGTTTTATTCCTCTGCTATCGACTGTTTATTTGAATAAATAATAAAGAGAGAGAAAAAAAGAGAAAAAAAGATTGAATTGGAATTAACTGTGGAAACATTAACGACTGACACACACACACACAACCAAACGTAAACGAGTATTTTCACTTTGAGCAAAAGTGCAGGTCGACGAAGTTCCGAGCGTTCTGATCCTCACATCAGCGTTCGAGGCCGGAGGATTCGGAGCGTTGGCAGTCCAGAGTGATCGTTACACCCGGGGAGGCCATTTCAGATAATCACCTCCATGGCATGGGCATGCTCATGTGTAGTCATTGCTCATGAACCAATCGCGCGTCCCTTGCAGACGACACGCACCTATTTTTCCCTTATGCTTAGGAACACGCGTTTAACTTTTTTAAAAAAGATCAAAAAGAAAGGCGTTGAAATACGTGTTAGCAGAGAGTTAAGGATCTGAGAAAGTGTTTCAGAAGCATATGTTACTTTTGCAAGTCCATGCGTTGCAACAGATCAAACGTGTCCCGCAAGGTGTATTATAGCCAACTTCGCACGATCTGCAGTTTAGTTTTGAGTTTTTCTATCTTCAAAAAACAAACAACATAGGTGAGTGCAAGAAATTGAAAAATATAATTTGGTAAGTTGATGACGTTCTCTTTATCAATAATCTTCAGTTTCTAGATATGGCCAAAAAGATTTATGCTGCAGAATTGAATATCGCAAGCGACGCTACGACTAAAATGTGTTTTTTAGACTTCACCATCACAGTTCTTGATCGCAACTTTTCGATTAAACCTTGTTTGTCGGGTTTTGTTATTTGGTTAGGTTTGATAAAATGACTCAAATGAGAAATACGGTACCTTATTTCTTATGCGTCTCTCACATAGAAAAGCTGGCCCCTTATCGTTCAGACTGCACAAGTTTTACATTGCAAATATTCTTTATATTAACTTGCCAGTATTCCATATTCCAAACATTTCCTTCAAATTGTACAAGTTAAAAAACCGGAAACTTTCGCACAGCAAGGAATACAACATGATGGACCGGTTTGCTTGATTTTGCTGTCATTTTCATCCGTCCAACGTTGTACTTCTGCAGCGGCGTGCGTTCGATTGCGGCCCATTAGATAGCGGCCGAAGCATTGCGGCCGAAGCATTGCGGCCTGAAGGATTGCGGCCTGAAGGATTGCGGCCTAGGACGATTGCGGCCTGAAGGATTGCGGCCTGGACGATTGCGGCCTGAAGGATTGCGGCCTGGGACGATTGCGGCCTGGGACGATTGCGGCCCGGGACGATTGCGGCCCGGGACGATTGCGGCCTGGGACGATTCCGGCCCACGAAATTTTAAAGCGTTGTCATTGTCTTTGTCGCACGCAACTGGTTATGTTATTCTCGCACACGAGTTTTCAATTCTTTTTTCAAAAAAGTTGTTTTTTGTTTATTGATTAGTAATTAAGTTTTTCTTAGAACCCCAAATCGAAATCTTCCATGCTCAACTTTCCTTGTCGCCGAGCAGAGCTATATTTCATCTGAGCCTTTTTGTTTAATTTGTTATTAAAGTTTTAAACTACTAATTAATTATTTAAAATTAAACCAACAAAAAATTCCCATTAAAAATTAAAACTGTACTTTCTTATGAAAATATCTAGATATCTGAAAATCTTCTTTTGTCTCGAGTCGAGTCCTCAGGCGTCAAAAACAAAAATCGTCATTTTTTTAATTGAAAAAAATTCAGAAATTAAAGCTGTGTTAAATCAACCAGGGAGTTCGAAGAACACATTTGATGTGCAAGCGCCTCCCGAATGACTCCCGAAAACTTTCCAGATTTTGTTTGGGTGACCTCATTTACCCCTTTTCCAAACCGTTACCATGCCTCTTCTTGTGTTTTGACCCCCAAAACGTCACTAATTGTCCCCAGCTCAAGTGAAAACACACATACCGGGTTGAAATTCGATCAATTCTGATGATGGCGCGACGACAGGACACGAAACAGCAACCACCAGACAACGTGGCGCTTGCAAACGGAGCAGGTCGGACGCTCAGAAATCAGATTGCAAGGCGAATTGTCACCTTATCTGCATCGGAAATGGTGAGCCAAGCTGTGGAACGCTCAAAAACTTCATCGCCGAAGTTGTCGAAGCCTAAAATCAGTCGGTAAAACGGTCCAAAATCGACTACTGACGGTTTTACGAGGTAATATCAAAGAAAATTTTTGTTGAACTTTCGAAAAAATTGTGCCAAAATTAAGGTTTTCAGAGCATATTAGAGTAAAAATTTTCGAATTTTTTAATCGGCATTTTTTAATCACATAAAAAATTTTGATTTTTGTTTAACAACCCTAACCCCACCCCCAGCATTTGTTTCAAACCAAACCTCCAGAATCTTGGATTTTCAAACATAGGGATTCGGACAACAAACAACAACAATTCAATTCAATTCAATTTCAATTCAATTTTTATTCAATTCAATTTATTTTATTGCTAACAATTTTAGCGCAAATATTGGCACAAGTATCAACGATCGATTCGACGCAAACGCAGCAGACACAACGACGACGATGGCTTAAACCATTGTTGTTCCAGAGCAGGGGTGTTGGGGGGATATAGATGGCTGGAGCAAATTTTCTAGATAGATAGAAATTGACCTGGAAAGGTGACAAAGCATGAAAACTTTGTGGGCCGCAATCGTCCCAGGCCGCAATCGTCCCGGGCCGCAATCGTCCCAGGCCGCAATCGTCCCAGGCCGCAATCGTCCCAGGCCGCAATCGTCCCAGGCCGCTATCGTCCAGGCCGCTATCGTCCAGGCCGCTATCGTCCAGGCCGCTATGCTTCGGCCGCAATCGTCCAGGCCGCAATCCTTCAGGCCGCTACGCTTCGGCCGCTATCGTCCAGGCCGCAATCTCTTGGGCCGCAAAAGTACATTTGCCTCTGCAGCTAGTCATGAACAGGAAGTGCTGCTGTGCACTTATTTTGCATTACCACCAAGGAAAAGTAATAAAGTAGTATTGAAGCTTAACTGAACAGCTTGTGCTTGACTGTTCTTTTCGAAGGAATGGGGATCAAAAATACCCAGGAAAATATTGTCGCAGGCACGGTAAAAAACGTTACAATTTGAAGACCGCACTTGCACTGTTTGCACTCTCAATTTCAATCGTATGTTGGGCAGTACAGTCGAACTCTAATTTATAGGAAATCAGCTGATTGGTTGGTATTACGGTATGCATGCTTTCTGTGCAGTATTGCTGTGGGGACGGAGTTTGGTTTGCACAGAAAGCCTTTCAAACAATCAGCTGATTCCCTATAATTTAGAGTACGACTGTAGCGTGCGACGGTACGGATTTTGAAAGTGACGGTACGGTTCAGGTATGGAAATTTTTTTACGGTACGGTACCCGGTTATCTCAGAGGCGTGTACAATTTACGATACGGTACTCGGTACGATATTGAAACAAAGTTCGGTACCCGGCTACCGTACCGTATTTCCGGTACTCGTCGCAACGGACAGTCACAAATAAACACACAGACACAGGCATCCCACGAGTTGTGGAATAAAGTTTATAGCCTCCAATCAATGAAGTTTATTATGTTTGCTTTAAATTTATCATTGAACCCAAGTGTTGTTGCGGAGTAACAACCAAATGCCCAAGACATTTTGGGAATCACGCGCATTATCGAACGTGTCACGGTTGCATGACGCTCACAGCCAATGGTGCTACAAATGCTGCTAATCGTGCTCAGTCACGCAACGAAAGAGGCAGCAAGCTTTCGGTTGTTTCGTGTTGATTTTTCAAACTGAGATTTGTTTTTGGGTTGCACAGGTACGCATAATGCCTTTTTAGTACTATAATATGCTTGTAATAATGTCAGTCAACCAAATGTGCGCTAAATTTTCAAAGCAGGTTGGTTTGCGTGCAGGTAGTTAGCTGCAGATGGTGTCATTTGGTCACTAGAGACCACGAATTTTCCATTTTCTGTTTCTGCAGGCAGTGAAGCAACAAAAACTTTACCCGCGACACGCCAAATGCACACTGAGTTGTGTTGTGTGTAAAAAAGCCAGATACATACGTTGTGTTATGCTAACATTAGTTAGCTTCCTATAAAAGCAACGAAACGCTAAAGTAACCACGACCACGGCGCACCAGTTTCCCGTCCTGCTTTCTGGCGCTTGAGTGCTGTTGTTGCTGCGGTGTATGCCGCCAAAGTCGTGCCTTGAAATACATCATACAACGTTTTTATTCGGCTTCTTTCTGTCTTTGGTCTTGTTGACTTTGCCAGAAAATATTTGTTGCAACGCGACTAGTTCTTGAAGTTTTTAGATTACGAGAAATCTTGTTGTTGCAACTTGATTTTGTCGTCGTTTTTTAGGTCTGTGACTAAATTTTTAATCTGCGTGAAATAAATCTCGTCATTCTTTAATTCTCTCTGGATTCTTCAACAATTCGACTTTTAGTTGAACTTTATGAGTTAAAAATTGCACAGTGAGAAGACGCGTGCCGACAGAGTTCTCGCCGGGAATTTTTGAGTTCTCGCAATTCGGGGGAACCGAGTGTTTTCATTTTCGAAGCGTTTTGAACTTATTAATGGTTTTTGACCATTTTTATCTTCACCACATTTGCGTCTAGGGCACAGTAGAAAGTTGGGCAACATTTTCTTTGGTCATTTTTGAACTCAGCGATCTTCTTCCGTCGCGATTTCAGCTTTTGAGAATGCTCCAAAAAAACTTCGGGTTGGGTGGAAAGAAACACGTTGGTTGCAACAAATCATGGGAGTGGAACTGTCGTATGCTCGAAACTGCGCTTTTTGACGCATATGACTTGTGACGCGCAGAAGTCTGCTTTCTGCCATTTGTTTTCCGGCATTATTTTCTGTCCAGCTGGCTCAAAGTTCTGTCGGGAACAATTTGCTCAAATTCTCGCTTTCAGCCCACTGCCTTTTTGTTGACAAAAGACAAGCGAAAATAGCCAATGAAACCTTCATCAAATAAAATACACGAGTGAAAGCACCCGAGAAAAAACGCACCAAACACCAGAGGCCGAGTTTTTGTTGCCGAGTCTGTTGACCGCGAATGGCTTGTTTGAATAGCCAATTTGTCATTTTGTTCGCATGGCAAACTCCAAACTCAGCAGCCACTTGTTGCTTCGCTGTTTTTTGCACATGCATCTTGGCAATGAATGAACACAGCAACCGGAGTATAAAAAAGTTTGGGAAGTTAGGCACTCTGCGGTTCCAGGTTAACACGGAGGCGTAAACGCCGGAAAATTTGCAGGCTGGTTCTCCGCTAATAAAGTGTTAGGATGTGAAAAGTTTAAAGCAGAGAAGAAGCAGGTGATATCTCCTGCATGATGTTTTTTCGTCTTTTTGTCGCAGTTTTTTTAGTATCAAAGTCATGGTCGAATCCAAATTAGATTTGTGTCCACTTTTCCATTTGCTTTCTGCTTTTCGGAAGAGCAACTGTGAAGTTGAACTATTTTCTGCTTTTGCTGTTCCCACAAAAACCAAACAAGTCTATCTACTTGCACTGGTTTTTATTCGTTTCTGTTCAAATGTTCAAATTCAATTTAGTGCTACGTCGTTTACTACGGTGGCCACAAGCCCAGCAAAAACAATCAGTTGCACGCTACTTGGATTGTCAGATCGTGTTGTTGCTGTTCATGACAAGAGTACATGCAAAAACTACTTTTTGTGGTTGCCTGGTTGGTATAATAATGAAGGAAAGTGTGCTAACTTTTGTTCCCTCCTTTACCACATTTTAACTGATGAAAACTAAACAAACCCAGAATACTTGTGCGCTTGTTTGTGAGTGAATGCATGGTGCAGCAATTTTCGGGTTCTCGGAGGCTAAACTTGTGTTTCCGCATTGTATTCAATTTTATTTGCTTGCAGTTTTTTCGTGACAGTGAAAGTTGTTGAAAACTCTGTTACCCAGTTTTCGAGCGTGGTATTCTTTTCTTCAACCACTTGCCGATTTCAATGCAATCTTGATACACACGCAGGTCCATGGTTCTCAAAGAGATAGAAAATGAAAAAATAGGTCTCATTTGCTTTTGACTATTAACAAAAAGAGCTTTCATTGACGTTCAAACTAAATGCTGTGGTGAAATCGCGTTGAGACCCAGCACGGTATAAAAACCGTATAGGCCCATTCATGCAAGCGCGCGCTGAAGCGCGCTGACGCGCGCTGACCAGCTTCATCATGAATGAAGAAATGAAGCTGCGTCAGCCGCTGCGGCTTTTTAGGTTTTTTGTCCATTCACGAACGCGCGCGCTGAAGCGCGCTGAAGCGCGCTGACCAGCTTCATCATGAATGAAGAAATGAAGCTGCGTCAGCCGCTGCGGCTTTTGATGTCTGGACCCCAAATGCCGCAGCGGCTTGTCTGAAAAATGAAACGTATTTGCATAATTTCTGCGCTTTCAATTGTGATAGATGCAGACCAAAAAGGGAATGAATTTAATTGTGGTAAAATTAAATTAATTGAGGAATACAGTAAGTTTTATTGTGCTGCGTTTGTGAAAGAAACCAACAGATA
Source organism: Theristus sp. LFF4_11 (assembly GCA_030248135.1). NCBI lineage: Eukaryota > Metazoa > Nematoda > Chromadorea > Monhysterida > Xyalidae > Theristus > Theristus sp. LFF4_11. The sequence continues at coordinate 42,986 of JASANC010002476.1, read as the reverse complement.
AAAACGATAAAAGCAACTGGGCTCAGACGGGTTTCGAACTTTGGCCTCTGTGCTGACAGGCACAACATGTTACCACTGCACTATAGTAGTTGACAGGTGGGAACCTCTCTAGGTGTTTGTTCATTAAATGTCATTCAGTTTTATCGTTTTGTGCTGTTGTCTGTGTTGTCTCCGTACGTGCTGTTTAGTACACACTATATACCGCTTCGATTCGTTGTTTTCGCCGTTTCAGTGAATGTTTTGATCTTTTGATTTGTGCAACATTCACTAATCATGTGCTGCCGTTGAGGAAACTTTTTTTGCAATGAAGCAAAGCTAGCAAAGCTTGTTCTTGCGGGCTGCACACCGGTTTTAAGGGCTGCGCAAATCAGTACCCCACACCGTCGCACGGGTACAGTTCACATAAATTTCACATAAATTTCTTGCACTACTTTTATGCTTTGTTGAGTATTCGTATTCTCACTGTCACACTTATTTTGAGACTAATTACGCTATACAATACTGTTCAGAATCTGTCAGAAAAGTGCTAAATGATTTAACAAAAAAGTCTTGCAACATTTGTGAAAGATTGTCACTGACAGCAACATAATCAGCGATTTTGCACACACAAATTTGATGTCCGGACATCAAATGCCGCAGCGGCTGACGCAGCTTCATTTCATCATTCATGATAGCGCACTTCAGCGCGCGTCAGCGCGCTTCAGCGCGCGCGTTCGTGAATGGGCAAAAAACCTAAAAAGCCGCAGCGGCTGACGCAGCTTCATTTCTTCATTCACGATGAAGCTGGTCAGCGCGCTTCAGCGCGCTTCAGCGCGCGCGTCCGTGAATGCGCATGTGCTCCAAAACTGAAGCGCGCTGACGCACGCTGAAGCGCGCTGTTTTTTTGCTTCGTGAATGTGTAGCAAAGTGAAGCGCGTCAGCGCGCTTCAGCGCGCTTCAACCTCCATGAATGGCGCTTATAGTGACCAGTGAGTGAGACTGGGTAAGGCAGAGTTTTTGACATTCAACTGCAGCATGCTTCTGCTTTATCTTACATTGTATGTGGAATAAAAGCGAATTTGACTTCAGTATACAGACGCCGGGGAATCCCTTGAGGCATGCACGTATGCGGGTATACACCTCGGGTTTTCGTAACGTTTTGAGAAACGTGTACTTTTTAGTGAAACCACTTGAAAAATGTTTGAAATTAAATAAATTTTCACATTTCAGCTTTCGAGCAATCGAAATTTTCGAGCTTTCGAATTTCGGATAATCAATGCTCCGATCACAACCTCGCTAAAATAATGGACTTGTGACATTGTGGCAATCAAGATGAAATCATTATTCTTGAACATGGCATTATCAGCCTCAGCCACATTGTTAATATTATAACTGACAGTTTTGCAGCGTATGGTGACTGCTACACACGATACCATCAGAAGAACCAGACAACTGAAATTATTTCAAAAACATCTGAAAAGAACGTTGCATTAAAATTCATATTGTCAGTGTTTTTCAATTGGCATGCTGCATGCTTGGCCGAAAGCATGTTGGCACCCTGTTTTCTAATGGTATGTAACTCGGTCTTGGTTGTCGCTGTCAATAAAGACTTCCTCAAACTGTAACTTTTGAATAGGGCTACATTTTGGACTGCATTTGAATCGTGTGGGTTTGATTGATTTGCGCAGGCCAACCGTACTTTGATACTTGTAGATTTGTTTTTGCTGGAATCCTTAGGCGGTTTTGCAGGTGGTGATTTTGCCTGAAACTGATTGATATATGCAACAATTATTACACAAGTTTTTTGCTTAGTTTAAATAACTGCATTGTAACTGCATTTTTTGTTGTCATTTGGGAAATGTGTCTTTTAAAAATTGTTTAGACTTCTCATTTTGGTGTTTATCATGACTTTTTACTAAGTTTTCTTTTGCAGACATGATGCCGGTGTCATAATTGATTGATGAATCAGCAATCCACAGTAGTCACTGGTAGTAATAGACCCAGTAGCCAAATTAGCAGCAGCGACATGCAGAAAATTGAGATCGGCGGCATCATTTTGCTTACGGCGTGCGAACTTGTGGAGGAATATCGCGCCGAGATTGTTGAGAAAGTTCAGGTGATTGAGTTGCTAAATGCTCCAATTTTCGGCTTGTTTCTACCCGACCTCGTTCACTTGCAGGTTGTTTGTCCACGTCTGTCAGACACGCTGGACGCTCAAAGGCTGCGCGATCTCACAGATTCCTGCGTTCGAAGAATGGTCGGAAACAACTGCGGTTTTGCAGGGATTTTAAAATCCAAAATCCATGTGGCGTAAAGATCCGGTCCCGGTGTTTTCAGCCAGCATTGCCACGATAATATGCTCATTGCTCTAGTCACATTTTGTTTCTTTTCATGATAGCAAAGAAACGTTGAAATAAAACCGGAATAGGATCACTTGGCATATGTACTTTGAATACTCAAAGTTGGGATTTAAACCTTTGAAAACTTTTTTTAAACCTTGACTCAGCTTTGATTTAGTATCTTGCTTTTTGTAACATTTATACAATATGTAGTGCAAAACAGAGTCCCGTAAACAGATCGCAGTGATCGCATTGCAGTCATTTTGCTCAACAATGAGCAGTGCAGCCACGTTGGACCACGACTCGCGAGTGATTTGCAGCGTCGTCCATGGGGCCATCGGCGTGTTGCTTGGTGCGTTTGGTGCACATTCGTGAATAAAGTTTTCGGAATCTTTGCAAAACTTGGAACACAAGGGGGAATGTTGAGGAAACATTTGGGAGTATATGGGAAACACTAATGGAACTTACCAGAGCATGTGAAAAATTATGTAGCAAAATAATTTAGGACAACGAACGACACATTTTAGTGGAGCATTTATGGGTACACATTAAATATACCGTTATCAGGTGGCATTTACCAGACATCATGGAACACATAGATTGTGTGGCATTGCAAAGCGACTTGTTTTGCGCAGCGAATCACCGCGCGCGCATCAGCGAGAGAGTGCACTTTGTCTACGAGAGTATCACGGCGGAACAGCAGCAGCACGACTTCAACAAGGACGAGTTCGATGAGCTCGTTGATCGCGAGATTGAGTCGGCCCTGGAGCGAATGATTGTACCGGGGGTTGGCGGGCTGCAGGCGATACACGCGCACGAATACATGCATGTGAATTGCGAGTCACTTGCGTTTTGTTGGTCACAACCGAATGGTGAATCATAGACAAGCAGCTCTGGGCGCGCCCAATGCTACAACAAACTATATGACTCCTGTTCGTGTATCTACATTGTGTCTCTTCTGAAAAATGCCCATTCTTATTTAGCACATAACTTTCACAATTACTGATCATACTCCACCTTCTAAATGCACAGAAAGCGCACTTTTCTCCAATTGTAGTTTTGGCTCAAGAAAGGCGATTATTTTGAGGAGCAGATATCAGACGAGTGTTCAACAGCGCAAGCGTCCACCACCCCAAATACACCAAATATCAAGCGGCGAACGCACGACTGTGAACAGGTTAGCAAATGCACTCCGACAAACGAATAGCTGGAGGGGATAGTTGCACATACAGTGTGTACGGACAATAACACAGACTTGTTTAGTCATCAGCTACTGCACCACAAAGTGCAACAGAATACGTTGCGATTCCTTGCGGTTTTTAGGCTGGTGACCGTTCATTCAGTTCTAGTGACATGATTTGCTGAATTGTTCAACATTTTCAGGACGGCACCGCCTGCGACGAACACTGCGACGCGCACGGCATCCTGCTAATTGGCGACTGCGCCAGTGACGCCGAGGAGTACGGGCTTCACCACACGCAGCACGACAAAGAGAACAAGCAGCAGCATCAGCAGCAGCAGCCGCATCAGCATCAGCATCAGCATCAGCAACAGCATCAGCATCAGCATCAGCAGCAGCATCAGCAGCAGCAGCAGCAGCAGCAGCAGCAGCAGCAGCAGCAGCAGCATCAGCATCAGCAGCAGCATCAGCAGCAGCAGCAGCAGCAGCAGCAGCAGCAGCAGCAGCAGCACAGCCCCATTCACCAGCAGCCGCACGATGCGTCCGCGTGCGGCCGGTTCTCGTTCGAAGTGCCAGCGAGCGTTCGCCACAGTCCACGGGTGTCCCCGATGATCGAGGTGTCGCCTGGTAACTCGACGTCGTGTGCACCCGTTGACGGTTGGTCGCGTTTCGGTTTCGCTACTTTCCGAACAAATAAGAGCAAACACAAAAAGGGTCGCGGCTTTTCAGTGACAACCTTTCCAGCTTTTTCTGTTTTTGTAAAAACAGTCAATCCTCTTTTTCGTCCAAAATGTCACAGAACTCAAACTGCTGCTGTTCAATGGGGCCACCGTGAACATGTATCAGCTATACAAGCCAAATGTTCTGCAAAAGCTCGCCGATGTTCCAGAGGAATTTCGAAAATACACGATGCGACCAGGTTACATACGTTTTATGAATTGAATAAACCGTTGCAGCATTCTAAAGTAATTGTCCGTGTCCATGTTTCCAATGTTGCTGTTCGCTGCTATGCACAATCACGCACAGTGCCTACTATATATTTGGTTGATCCCCATAAAGCACTCGACTGTATCTCAGGGCTCATTCGCACGGTCACCAACGTGCCTCCACCACCGCCACCTCTAACGTCTGACTTGATGCTCTCCGAAAACGAACTCCACCAATCCAAACCACCAATTGGCGCTATTCACTCGAATCTCGAGCTGAAAAGCGACGTCAAAGAGTTTGTCTATCTGACGAGCGAAAACGAGAACACCAATCGCCTCGGCGTGTTCGACCTCCAGGAGCACCGGTGGAGGCAGACAGCGAAATTCGCGCACTTGAACGAGCTGGAGGCGGTGACTGCGTTCGATGGCTGGGTGCACATCTTCGGCAACAACAACGCAGGCGTGGTGCACGAGCGCTTGCGACACGCCACCAACGAATGGACCCTGGTGACGCCCGACAGTGGTGACGCGTTCCCGGGCGATCGGCTGAACAGCAACACGGCGGCCACGTTGCTCGGCGACACCGTGTTCTTCGTGGGCGGCGCGAAATACGGTGAGACTTTCGGTAGTCGATTTGGAAACGCGTTTTTGCAAAGCTTTGGTCCCTCCCTCTTATAAAAAAAACTCGTTTGGAAATCCAAGAAATCCATCCATAGTGTCACAACATTTGCATTGGTACTTAACAAATTTAAATTTATCTGTGTAAATTTAAAATTTTATGGAGTTAAGTTTTAGAAAATCCGCACAAAACTGTCAACGTACAGCATGAAACATAATTGCAACGTTGGACACGTTCACAACATGAACGGATGGCAGCGGTGTAATACGAACATCTTCAAAAAAATAAAGAACAACTTTATTCTTGAGGCATTGACTGCGCCGACGTGTTCGCATTCAACCTGGTCACCAATCGCTGGCAACGCTGTCGCTCTCTGCCAAAAGGAGTCTCACATCACGCTGCGACCGCTGGTCCACAGCTGCACCCACCTTCAATGTGCGTGCGTTATCAAACTTCACGTTAATTTTTTAAATTTAAAACTCCGGCGCAAACAAGAGCGCACGATGCTTGGCATATTTTTTCATTTTTTTTTAAAATAGTAAAAACTTCTTTCAAACCGGCCCCGAATGTACATCATTGTGTAATGTGTCTTCGCCGGTTTATTGGATATGTATGAATAACGAAATTAAGAGGGGCGCGTCCTAGGCTCCTCTGAGCCCCACACTGTCTGGTAAGGGGGCGGGCACCAGTGTTCTGAGCTTTTCACTGACAAAACAGGGGCACTCACACGAACTTTGTTTTGCAGAGATATGACACGGGATTTTAGTAGCGTTTGTGGTAGCACTCAGTTTTCAGTGCACAGCAGCGGCTGTCCGCATTGTAATTTGCAGCTACGTCAGCGGCGGCTGGCACGGCAATCAAGTGGAGGAGAAAACGTGGCGCTACGACGTGACGAGCGACCAGTGGCTGCCAGCCGGGCGTCTGCGTGCGCCGCGCCGTGACCACCAGATGCTGAGCAAAGGCGAACAAAGCCTCCTGGTGGTCGGCGGCTTGACGAACTGGCTCGCGCCAAGGCGACCCGTCGAGCGATACGACACGGTCACCGAGAAATGGACGGTCGTCGACAAAGGAGACTCGTTGACGGCCTGGTACGCTGGCGCGCTCGTGCTCTGAAGTGGCAGTGCTGGTGGCAGTGACGCCACTTTCTGGTTTTTGGCACTTAATGGGGAGAATGTTTTTTGTGTCAAGGTATATATTCACATATTCCTATTATGTATGTACAGTATGGCCGAATAAAGGAGGCAATTCATCAAGGCGGGATCCGTCGCAGACTAGGAGCTGTCTTTTTTCAAAAATGCAAACATAATTCCCAATCATGTGTGCAAAGGGAAAAGAATGAACAAAATAGCGCGGATGATCCGTTAGTTAAAAAAACGCGTCAAACTTGGCACACAATTTGATTTCTGAGCGTCTTTTTTCTTACATTCAAAATTCGCGCGCTCCTTGAACCCTGAAAAAAGCTGCCATGTTTAATCGGCCATACCGTATGTTCCAACCGCACTTTTGTTTAAACACCAATTACGGTATCCATCATTCTTTTATTCACTCATTCATTTTTTTTAAATTACTATACATTTTAGTGTGTTTTATTGTGTTTCAAGTTTTTATAAACAGCACAGCAAACATCCGTTTGCGACATTGTACTTACAACTTGACATTTCTTCACATAAACTTTTGCTATGATCAGTTCAAGGTGACAGCAATATAAGCAATATGCATGTTATATTCTTTCTAATAAAAATTATGTTTGTACAAACAAAAAACAGCTGCAACACACCATGCAAAAAGTGCAATTACCTGGTGCAATTGCACGTAAAGTAGAGAATAAAAGTGTCAGCAGATGTTCAACATAAAATAATAACTTAGAGAAGTGCAAAAGTTCAGCAGAAATCCGACTAAAGTCGCTGTGTAACAGAGCCGAAGCCAAAAAAATCCGCTAGCATTGGCCTGGCGACCGCACATGAATATATCAGGTTATACGGAATGGCCGAGTAAACATGGCAGCTTTTTTCAGGGTGCAAGGAGAGAGAATAAATTGAGAGAATTGAGAGAAGGAGCGCGCGAAATTTAATTGACAAAAAAACGTTCAGAAACCCAATTATGTGCCAAATTTGACGTGTTATTTTTAACTACTTGATTCTTCGTGCTATTCCGTTCATTCTTTCTCTCTTGCACACACGATTGGCAATTATCTTGGCATCCTTGAAAAAATCAACTCCTAGTCTGCCACTGACCCCGCCTTGATGGAGACTACAAGGACTGTCTTATATTGCATGCATGTTTTGTTTCTTGTGCACAGCAGCAATCAGCTGAAATTTTTTGTGTGATGCAACGGGAGTCGTCTACCAATTGAAACGCGTGTTTTGCTCGTGAGTCACAGATGCGCTGAATCGTTCGCCGGCTGCTTCCAGGCTGCACCGACGCGCGCCGCTGCAAAGAAAAAAACTTCGGGTGCGTTTAAAATAAAAAACAGATAATGAAAAATAATACAACACGCAATTCAAATCAGATACTGTATCTGAACATCTGTTTTGTTTGATGTACGTGTACAAAAAATAAAACCTACGGGATAATACATGTAAGCAAAACGGATTAGCAAACATACAGTACACAACGGCTACAATAAAAAAACGACATTTTTTGTGCGACACAATATGAACAAAACATCCAAGCTGTGTCTCTGTTACATTTATCAATTTTCCATATTCTGTGAAGGGGAAATGGCATTTTTCAATTTTGGTATAGTTCTATCAAACCTCAGAAAGCGTAGTTACAAGTCCCATAACCATGCCATACTCATTAAAAAGACTAAACAGCATTAGCATTCACGCCAAAGCTGGTTCTTGGTAAAAAAAACTCCATGTTTGCCGCAAAGAGAAACAAAAAAGGCACCCTATCTTTTTGTTTCATTTTTGCAAACGGTTCGAATTACGCCGAGTTTTCGAGGACAATAAAATCGTTTGAAAGGATAAATTCCAGGGTGCTACTGTCTTTTATCCTGCATGGCTTGAAAACAGCTGGAATTATCATAAACTCTTGAATACCGGCGCAGTCAATTTCTGCCAATTTTTTGAGGGATCTGTTTTGGAGCTCATCTCAATTTTGGAGTTTTGATTTTGGAGTTTTTAGAACTGAAAACGCGAAAAAAGTGGCTATTAGTCTGGAGGAAGTTGGCATGTTCAGCGACGTCATGTTTCATCCCATTTTTTTGTTGCGTCCTCGTCAAAAAAGCGACGACGGCGTATCTTCTGGATCGATCTTTCCCAGCGACGTGGCTTTGCTGACATTAAAATTAAGTTTTGGACCGTGTTTCAACAGTTCCTCAACTGAAAACGAATGATTGGGCATAGTTTGGGTTCAGTTACGCTGCGAAAATATAAAGTTACACTGATATAAAGCACATTTTTGATACAAATAGATAAAAATATAAATACGAAAAAAACAAACAAAAAAACATTTGACCACATGCAGTGGACACTCCGCCGCTGCTTAAATTGTTGCTTTTGAGGGGCTCGAAACAAAAAACGTGCCTTTATGCAAGAGTTTATGGAATACTTTTTTGAGAAGAATTACAAGTAACCACTAACCATGCGATTGAAATCAGATAAACTGTATTTTCTCCTGCATAATCGCCTGTTTTTTCTCAACCTGCGTTTTCTCGGGTTTATTGGACAAAACGCCCAAGAAATGTTGCCTCCAATTTCTCCACCATTTGTACAAATGCCTCATACGACCGTTCATGGCTGCATGCGATGCTGTTTGTTCGTTATTTTCCTGAATGAAAATTCTGTTACATCCAACAATTTTTTCTTCTTTGACAGCGGCTTTTTCGAAACAGGAGAAAACAGGTGAAAATTCGACGCACCAAGTTTCATTAATGTGTTGAAAGCATGCAAGCCATTTGCTCGTGAAAATCTGATTATGTTTTCAAGTAAACGATCATGAGTGTTCTTCAAATAACTTATCTTGAGACGTTAGTTATTAACGTTTTCTTAATTTCATGTATCTACTGTAGTTAATTCATAAAGCATGCAAGAATGTTTACTTGGTTTTCAAATAAATTGAACATCACAGCGCATAAAATAGAAGATCAAAGCATTCTGTTGTTGTCTTGTTCCGTGGCATGGCGAGCTACGGCAAGCTACGGACACACGTGCGCAAATCGAACGTTTGAAATCTGCCGCGTTCTGCATGAAACATTGTGAACGGCATCTCCTTAGTGCAACGCATTTTGAAATGTTCGCATAAAGAAAATATATGCCCGATAATGCACCATATAGCGACAGCTGCGTAAATTGCGGCCAAAATTATGGCCTTTCTCGTGCGCATGGCTGTTTATTTCCGTTTTGGCGTTTTTAACTGGACACAAAATTAACAAATCTATCCACAAGCGCCGTTTTTGGTCAAATTAAACTGAACAAGTTCGATTTCTATCGTATCTGTTCTGGTCCCGACACGACCTGACTGTAACGCACGTGATCATCAGAAAAAATTGTTAACAAATGTTTGCAAACTGAGAACCGAAATTGAATGAACTATATAGTGGGTCCCTGGCCGGATCAGGGGCGCTTTAGACTGCGTGCATAGATCTTGGGACACTAAATACGGTTGGAACCGTACTCTTTGATCACGACATTTGTAGAACATTTTTACTGTCAATCATTTTTTCTGCTATGGTCTTTCATTTGAGCACTTAGCAGCGACAGTGCTGTTTGCAAAGTGCGCCGACGAAGAAATTGAAAATGATTTTTTGTCATATACACAACGCACTGTGAGTTTGGAGTTTTCTGGCACAGTCCTCATGGTGGTGCGTTTTCTGTTTTTTTCTGGTTTGCAAGCGTGATTTTTAGCGTCGTCGTTTTCATTCAAACCCTTTTGTGCGAGCATTTGCAACCATTATCACAAATTCATTTTACTTTTCATTTTGTTTTCCAGCCACACGTGTTCGTCATTCTCCAGTTGAAAGTCCAATAATAACTTCGCATGCAACACAAGAACAAAATGCGATACAGCAACAATACAAATTTATCATTATTTGAAATCCTGGTGTTGCTGAAGTAAAAATCAAATAGAAAACGAACTTCAAAATTTTGAAAGCATGGCCGAGTCAAAGAATGATAACGAAGTGTCTCATCGATCTCGTGCTGATACGACGACATCTGACGTTGGTTGCATTTTGTATTTTTTAGAATTTTTTTCAGACGTCTTCATGTCCGTTGTAGAAACAGAAAACGGATTTTGAAAAGATTGTTACTTATTAATCTTGCCGCAGTTTTTTTTTCAATTCTGTAATCATGTATGTTCGCTCTTTTAGTTTTTACCTGCGACACTAAAAGTCGAACAAAAATGTTTCCTGGGGTTATTTCACCCGAAAATTTTAAAAATTTAGTTAATTTTTTTGCCGCGAGATTTTTTTGGGAGCAAAGATTAGGCATTTTTGAAAGTTCCTAGGGGTTTGACCTGGTTTCCAGTGTTCGCCCTTTCAATTTTCACCTGCATTGCTTTCACAACAGAGCAAAAATGTTTCCTGTGGTAATTTCATCCGTGGATTTAAAAAGTTAGGTTCATTTTTTTGCCCGATGCGTTTAGACCGGTGTACCACGCTCTTTGCCTGTCACACGATGAAGGGTGTGGCATGAACATTGGCACGCGTTTTGGCTCGTCTCATAGGGCGTGGTAACTGTGGTAAAACTGTGAAACTTTTTAACTTTTTGTGAAAAAGCCGCAACCCGCAAATACACAAACCGAGGTAGGAATACATTTGGCGTGAAAAAATAAAAACCCATAAACACGGATTCAGAATTGAACTACCCACGATAAAACTTTTTACGATAACATACCCATTTTCAAAGCGTGGAAATAAAATAAAAATAAAATAAAAGCTCTCTTTGATTATGATCGATCGTGAAACCGGCGGGAAAACCTCGGGCGCACCAAAAGCAAATTTCTGCGCTTTGTGCTATGAAAACTGCCAAACCCGCAATTTGAAACTATTCTGCGTTTACCCCCGTATTTTGCGACGGTAAAAAAAGATTTGACGCATACCTAAATAAAACCCGGAAAGTTTCTTCATCGGCATGTCAAATGTAGCTCAACTAATTATGAATGCTCCTTTTTCACATGTTGTTATTTGTATGTCGGGGCAGGGGTTTGTGGCACTCGAATGTAAAACAGAGAACTAAAAGAAATAATGATTCCGCAACAAAGCGGCTTATCTCATAATGCTTTACGTTCATTTTTGTTCCTGATGACAGAAGTTGTTCCACATTTGCGACTCCACGTTTCCAGCGTCCACTACTTTTGATTCCACCTTTTAGTAGTTTGGATATTTCCACTGTGTTTGCTGATGGAATTTATATCGACATCGTTTATTAAATTTTCGTCAACGCTTTTATAAATTACAGCCAGCTTTCACATGTGTCGCATAAAATGCGTCTATGTCCACGATTTGAAGGATTTTGTAGCTAGAAACGGAATCAATTTATCAGTACCACGTGAAGTGTTCTGCTTTGGCGTGTGTGAATGGCTCACTGGACTGCCAACCGATCCGAGCTGCTGTGTGTGATGACCGGTGGACGACGTTGGGTTTTTTACTTTTACTTTACTTTTACTAAATTAAAACGACTTCACTTTTATTAAAACGACGACGAAAGACGATAGAAATAAAGAGGGACAAAATGGCACGAACGGCACATGCTGAACTCATAAAACACAGCACTTTTATAATGTACAAGAACGAATCAAAGAAAAATAGCTGAACAAAGATTTAAGAAAACTGTTGAGCATCTAGGAAAAAAGTAGATGAGCATTGGAAGTCAAGCGCTCTGTCAGAAACAGCTCACCGTAAACCCGGCTTTGTGTGAGAGTGCAGACACGAAGGCTAAAGTAGGACATTACAGTACCCTACTCCCCCATACGGAGCGCCCTCGCGACGTCACTCTCCCTACGCAGCCGAGTGTCTGGTGCACTGCCTGACCTGGGCACCTGCTTCCACTCATTTCAAAACTCCTAAATGCTCCAACTCAAACGGAACTGAAATTGAATCACTTGAAATCCGAGAAAATGCTAAAAAGCAAACTTCAAAAGCTAGAAGCAAAAAAAGAAAGCAAAGATCATCAACTGCCAAATTCGAAAACCTGAACTGCCAAAACTGAAAAACCTAAAAGCTATCCTGACAAACGAAAACAAAACAAAACTAAACTGTCACGATTGTTAAAGCTTGGGATCACGCACGGCAGTCGAATTGCGTCGAAAAACCCCAAAGAAAAACCGCCAAAACTAAAATAGAAGAAAAAACATTAAAACAGTTCACCCTCTCCACACACTGAAAACGGGGGTAAAACAAAACAAAAAAATCAAACAAATCTATTACAAATCAGCAGAAGACTGGCGCAACCTGCACTCTACGTCGCAGTTTACTGGAGACGTCAAAATCAAAGAACCGTGGCTAACAATAAAACTTCTACTGCGCTTCACTGCGCCACAACCAAACTTCTCCTCGCAGCCTTCTTCAGCAACACCACCACAGCCAATCACGTTTTTGATCACGGAGGCCGTCCTCCGTTCGGTTTGAGTCTCGGAGACCGAAATAACTCCGAATCGGTTTGAGTCACGGAGACCGAAAATAACTCCGACCAACCAATCTCCGCTGCGGCGTTCTGGCTTTCTCGAAAGCTGCCCTCGGCGAAACCCGGCCGTGCCATAGATCGACGCCGTCTCAGCTCGCATGCCGCCACAGCCACCGCGTCTCCGTTCCATGCGACGTTCTGCCAGCCACTGGTGAGCCCGCCACTCCGCTGATCTGCCTCGTCGACACTCGACCACACGCGAAGACGCGCAGCACGCCACCGCCTCTCGTCGACGCTGACCCTCCATGGCCTTTCTGCACTGACCCTCCATGGTCTCGGTGCACGCGACGTCGCCACCCAGCATTGTCTCGGCGGGAACTCCACTGAAGTGTTCTGCTTTGGCGTGTGTGAATGGCTCACTGGACTGCCAACCGATCCGAGCTGCTGTGTGTGATGACCGGTGGACGACGTTGGGTTTTTTACTTTTACTTTACTTTTACTAAATTAAAACGACTTCACTTTTATTAAAACGACGACGAAAGACGATAGAAATAAAGAGGGACAAAATGGCACGAACGGCACATGCTGAACTCATAAAACACAGCACTTTTATAATGTACAAGAACGAATCAAAGAAAAATAGCTGAACAAAGATTTAAGAAAACTGTTGAGCATCTAGGAAAAAAGTAGATGAGCATTGGAAGTCAAGCGCTCTGTCAGAAACAGCTCACCGTAAACCCGGCTTTGTGTGAGAGTGCAGACACGAAGGCTAAAGTAGGACATTACACACGCTTTAAAAAAGAATTGATCAAAAGTTTGTGCAGTGCAGCATGAAACAAAAATTTTCATTGAATACAAAAGAATATAAATTTAGACAATGCACATTGCAGAATAGCGCATGCACACATAAATTGAAAGACTGAGAGTTTTGAAAACATGACTTGTGTTTCTTCATGCTTTAATGTTGCATTATAACACCGTTGGGAGTTGGAATGGTGGCTTTTGTTTGCTGATTCTTTTTGCTGATTACTTAGTATTGTACAAAACTGTAAAAAGCCTTCTTCTTGTATCTTGGCACGGAATTTGTCACCCTCGTGGCGTGGTGGTAGCGCGTTAGACGTCTGTGCATTCGGTAATCGAGCCCCGCCGAGGGGTGCGTGTAGGCACATATCGGCAGAGAAAACACCATGGGCACCCTACTCAGCGACGTTCTGTACGCTTTGTGGGTTAGCCCTGGCTAAAATATCGCCTAAAATCCAACGACAACAAGAATTTTCATGCAAAAAATATTGCATCTTGGTTTGCAGATTCAGATGCAGAAGCAGATAAAAGTAATCGATGCAGCCGTGCTGATACCTTTCATGGGGAAAAACAAATGGGTCAAAATAGTGAGTTCAGGGGGGGGTGGTACAATTCCGGCCCGCTAATTCCGGCCTGAAAAGTTCCGGTCCGCTCATTCCGGCCCGAAGAATTCCGTCCCGAAGAATTCCGGCCCGAAGAATTCCGGCCTGGAATAATTCCGGCCCGAAGAATTCCGGCCCGGAGAATTCCGGCCCGATGGATTTTCGCCAGCACGAAGAATATTAAACCATACGAAGTGATTTTTTTAGTAATAAAATATCGATGTTCACATGTTACAGTGTATTTTCAATGACGTTCAAAAAAATGTTTGTCTTGTTTGATTTTTTTAGAAAGAGGAGCCTTTTTTCCAAAATAATTAACAAAAAGATTATTTTTCTTGTCACGAACCATCAAAAAAACTGATTTTTGTTTGTGCTGTGTTTTTTGTCCTTCTTGATATTATTTCTGCATTTTTTGACTTGCGTGATCTTGCTGGCTGGTTTGCATTTTTTTCAAACGTTGACTTTTTTCGGTGTCTCAAAAAATTTCACGCAAATTTTGCTGGGTGGAGTGTCCAGCAAATTACGAGGGGGGGCACTAGTGCAGTATCACAAGTCAATATGTTCAACTTGTTGGAACAAAAAAAAACCTCAGGTATAATTCTACACGGCTAACAAAGCTTCAAACTAGCTGTATGAATTTATTTATTCGCGGCGTGAACATCGAAATTTGATCACCAAAAATCACTTCGTGTGGTTTAATACTGTTCGTGCTGCGAAAATTAATCGGGCCGGAATTCTCCGCGCCGGAATTCTTCGGGCCGGAATTCTTCGGGCCGGAATTGTCTGGCCGGAACTCTTCAGGCCGGAATTCTTTGGGCCGGACTTCTTCGGGCCGGAATGAGCGGGCCGGAATTCTTCGGGCCGGAATTTCGCGGGCCGGAATAGTACACGAGCCGTCATTTGAATTGCGAAGTGTCGATTGAATGTCAAAACATTTTGACAGCAAAATCAAACTTAATTGGACTGGAGAAAAGTGCGCTTTCCGCGCATTTAAAAAAATGGAATATCAGTTCTGCATAACAAACATTTACCGCTGAGTATTTTTGACAGTCGCTCTTGCGCACGTACAATGTCTGTTCATCGTGTAATAGACCAGTTTCTCTCTTGGCTTAAAAGCACATTTTATCTTAACAATCAGCTGAAAGAATGATACATTGCCGAAACATATGGTTTATCACATGATAAACAATGCAGTACCGGGTGGTTTAAACTAAAATGCACTCTTTTTCGGCAATGTTCGCTGTGCTGATCAGTTTTAATGTCGTAGCACATTGGCACACAAAAGCGCACGTTCCTGCGTAATGATGCTTCGCACGGAGCAACGCATGTGTGCCAGTGTGTTTGTGTGTGTGCACGCGCGTGTGTGTTAACATGTATAGAACTATTGTACTTTCACGGTGTGTGTGCGCAACCAACCACCCTGCATTTATGTTGTACTTTGAGTTACATGTAAATTGGGCGCAAGTGTGGGCTTATAGCTTGTAAATGCACATCAGTTATATTGCTGATCAGATTTTCCCCGTGAAAAATCGGCTCTTTTGCTAGACAAGAAAGCCACATACGTTATGAGCTAATACAAGTCCTGGAACTTGTTTCGACAGCGCTGTATTGTTGCAATGTGCTAGTATTCTTGCAAAGTGCTACTATTCTTTCGAGATGTTCCTTCCAATGGCGTTTGATGACCTGTGTGTCCTTGAATTTGTGGGGACAAAAATTAAAAACTAAATAAGTGAAGCTAATCCTTGCTTATTCCAAGAGCAAACGAATAAGAAAACACAATTTCCGATAAAATGTTTTTGCGTGAGGTACTGATCAGTCTAATAACGTGGTGCAGCTAGGTGCACCCGTTTCATTTTATTTTTATTTTTCAATTTTAAGTGATTTTTTGAGTGTTTGTTCTACTTCTACACAAAGTCTGGCGTTAAATTGCACCAGCATTATTTGCACCGCCAGATGTTTCTGGTAGTTAATGGCACAAGTTTGGCTGTGAATGCACTTTTCAAGCGGCACGTTGCAACAATTTCAGGCTCCGACACCAAATGGAGCCGCAGCTTATTTTCTCTTCAGGCAACATATCACAGCTTCAGCGTGTTATTACCAGTAATCTGTTTACATACGCCACAGCACACGCATTGCAACGTTTTTTTGCTTTCAAAGCTCTCTCATGACAGTTTGCTTGGTGGTGTGGTGGATTTTTACGAATTGATAGTTTTTTCTTAGGCTCGATTTTGACAAACTTTGATACCCTGCACAGTCATAACATACAATGTAGCCACGCAGAAAAATAATGCACATACAATGCAGGTTCACATGATCGTGCAGATGCATATGTTCGTGCACATCTACCCGTGCCTTATTTTTCTGCGCTGCCCTCAAAGGAACATCTGATTGACTGCTTTTGACGCGCTTGCTGATTGACATCAAGAAGTGTTGAAGTTTCGGCTTTTTAACCTATTATTTGTTTTTCAAAATATAATTCTTGTTTCGAACGTCAGCTGAAGATAAGCCCTATCATAATTTGAAGAGCGCCGTGCGCTCCACATCTTTCTTTTCCACCCGTCCTAAATCCAATAAGCCCAAATTGCTCTCCATTTTGCTGGTCAAAGCTATTCCTAAAAGCAATCGTTTTTTGGAAGCAAAAACAACCGGTTGAATGCAATATTTCAGTAATAGCCTGAATGAAGGTGGTAAAAATGAAAAAAATACATGACGCTTGCTATGGTGTGCCTTTGAGCGCGAAATACATGCGTACCTTTTTAGTTCGCTTTATTCCCACATGCAAAAAGCACTTTTCATTTTTTGCATGGGTGTTCGATAATTTGTCTGCTTTCATTTAATGGCGCGCTTCAAAAAAGATGAATGTTCAGTATAAGTGAGTTGGCTCGATTTTTTCAAGTGGTCCTTTATTTGTCATTTTTTGTCGTTCGGGTTCTATCGCTTGGTATGTTTTCATTTTCATCTTGGTTCTTCGTATGTTTTCATTTTTATTGCAGAAAAGTTCGCTTCTCTCACGTGCTTTGTATTTACAGTTGAATTCTAAATTATAGATAATCAGCCGATTGGTTGGTGATGACGTGATGCATGTTCTTTGTGCAGGAATTGCTGTGGGAGCAGCCGTTGTTTTGCGCAGAAAGTATGCTTGAGCATGATTGCCAACCAACCAATCAGCTGATTGTCTATTAGTTTGAGTGTATCTTAATGTATTGATTTTCAAGTTAATTAATGTTAAATAAATGCCTGATTTATGCAGGTTGAACAACTATACTTTGTCAAGCGTGTCTGAAAACACCAATTACTAATTAGTAATGGATCAATGATCGGCATCACTGGAAGCAACTGAATTTCACATTAAGGATTTGAAAAATCAACTCTTTAAAAAACGATCGAGCCGTTTCAACCATAACATCCTTGGCGCCTGACGAGCGGTGAGTTTTGGGGTCCGGTTTTTTCGATTTTTTCAGCTATGTATTTCAGATCTTGAAGATACATTTCACGATATTTTCTTTCTGCACCCTATTGAAACCATGTTAATGTGGTTTGATGTTTAGTACAAAAAATCAGATTGTACGACAGCGACGATCAATAATTCCGACCAGATAAATGAATGATGTCATGCGGTTCAAATAGCAGATAACGTGATTTATTTCGTGATTGGTGGATTTTTATTGAGAGGAGGGAAGTTGAGTGCGAGCTAGTTGTTCCGTGCGTTTCTTAATTAGTCGGTGTGATACGTTCCCGGGTGGATTGTTTATAGTAAAGCTTTGTACTGAGGCGGTCTTGGGGGGCAACATCCTTATCTCTATGGGAAACGTGGTGCACCACTCAGCTCATTTTGTTACCGATTCAATTTTTGCCCACAAAACGCCTTGTTATTATTGTTTAGAAAAAACACATGACACGGAAATGTCTTTCTCCGGAAAACACACATGAAAAGACAATTCTTTTTTTGCTTTAATTTACACTTTCCACCTAAAAAACGAAAACGCGGGAAATCATGTGTCCCCATTATTCTTGCAGCGAAACCGACCCAAAACATTCGATCCGTTTCAGTAATTTCACCGGCGATAGAAAAAAAGCTAAGTATAGTTACAGTATGGCGTTGGGCGTCTGGCATGAACACAATCAATCAAACCAATTTTTTCAGCTCCTTTTCTAGAAAAGCTGAAAATCAAGCTTTCACTCGAAACCTTATGATCACTTAATTTCTTTTCTTTTTTGTGTTTCTGTAAAATGCTTTTCAAGGCATAAATGCTTCTTGTGTGTAAGTGCAAGCGGTGTGTGCATAAAAGATTAAAAAATGTGTATGCGAATAGTTCTTAGGCGTTTCCTTAGAGAAACATGATAGACTGTGTTTTTACCATCGCAAATCTCCAAACCATGAGTCTAAATTTCAAACTCATTGGACTAGTCTTTGTCTGATTTGCATGCAATGCATCGTTAGTTGAGTGATTAAGAAACGTATGTGAACCTGTTATAACTGCACAGGGTGTGCGCCAGACAAACTCAACCAGGGTCTCACACAGTTTGTTGCATCAATAAAAAGCCCGAACATTATTATTTACAATTACGAGTATACGCACATCAGTTCACGTTCAGATAAACTCACAGTTAAGTCACTGGGAAAGTCTTGCACATGAGGGAGGGGATGTTATAATATAACCGAGAAAATCAAGAATTTTGAAAAAGTGGAATTTGTGGGCTGTCCCTATAATCTATGGCTAGGCTGCCGGCGCAATGCAGAGCTGATATGTCAGTTGCATTATTCGCCAGCCGCAAAACCACAACAACAACAACCACCCTGTACAACAGCCTTCATGAAACGCATGAAGGCGATTACGTGCAGAGGTGAAGCTGTAGCTGTCTTGCACACCCACATCAGTATCTTCTTCTCTGTAGGCCTCTCTGAAAAAGTTGCCATTGTAAACTTCGTTGCATTTTGTAATTCAGCGCTGATGTTTTCTGCTGCCTTACTCACGGTGTACTCTGCGCTCTTACACGACATGTCTGATTGATGGATAGGGAGACTGTGAAAAACATCAGTGATTTTTTGCGTTTGTCCAGAACACTCCATGCACGGTCAACATCGCAGCAAATCAAGAGCAAACAAACAAGCAAAGTATCACGTCAAAATATTGTCGAAAATGGCAATCGTATTCACAGCGGCAATCTTTTTCTGAACGACTGAATATTGCTTCCGTTATACGATTCAATGCCATTCACGTGTGCAAGACATGTGTCTGGTTAGTAAACTTAAGGAAATTAAAAATAATGGAAATGAAGGCACACACACACAAAAACAGAGCTCTCTTCTGCCTACACTGCATAAACCTATATGTATGTAGTTCTTGAACTTGACAATTCTGTGAGCATACTTGAAAATTCATAATCTTTCATGAATTTCTTTTTTGTTCCTCTGAGCTCTGAGCTACATTGATGAATTTCTTCATTTCTCTTTGCTTTTTTGGATCTGATGTTTACAGAAAAATTACCGACAAACGGAAATAAAAGGCCTGGAAAACTAAAAATAAAAACGTAAAATCGTTTCCTCATTTTTTGAAAATGTCTTTTGTGTGGCAACGTGTCCGAAATACCAAATGAGAAACTGTGAGTGTCTTTTGGTTTTCTGCCTTTTACTCTCAGGTTCTGCCCTTAGAATTTGCGCTTTTGACACATTGCTGCGTCGGTATAGTTCTCAATCAGGTCATGAAAGCCAAAGTACCAAAAAAGGTTCCAAGTTTAAAATGCTCTCAATGGCTTGTGCTGAGATTGTTTCGAGCTGAAACTTAGAACACTATTAGAAGACTTTGAGAGGTTTTTCTGGCCCTATCACTCACTTGCAGCAAAATGGAAAACATGAAAAATCGACAAATGTTGTGAAGTGCAGACGGTTGATTTAGTTTTCAAAGTTTAATATCGGTATTGAGTCTGCTGCTGAGAAGCCTTCAGATTTCAATGTTGCGTTCTACTGCACGAATTATTGCACAGAACCAACAATTCCACATCACATTGACAACAAGTGTGGTATGTCGCTGCTTCTTTTACACAGCTTTCATCTAGAGAAAATGCTGAAAACATTTCAGTTTACAGGATGAGTTACGAAATTGCCATTTCTGTTTCAAAAATTTTACTGTTCCCTATCGCCTAGAAAAAGACTTTTGAAAACACCTGGAAAAAGGTTGAACTTTCGAAAATAAAGAAGATCGTGTCGAGACTCACCAGATGTACCGTAATCAGCATCAGCAAATGGTTTTGTGTGCAAACGTTTTTGTGCAGAGTTTTCTCACTTGTTGTCGGCGACAACCGATATAACAGACCATAGAGACTTACAATCCTGTTTATTATAAAATCCCATGCGTATATAAAAATCGTTCTCGCTTCAGTTGCGATTCTGAATAAAAGCCTTTGTGTGTGTTGAATTCTGTGGGCACCGGCGTGCGGGTACACTTTGTCTGAAAAACGCGCAGTTTTCTTGTCAACCACACGCGTTTTTAATCTAGTCAACCCAAACAACAAAAACAGAACCAAACTATCCCCCTCACCCACACAGGCAGAAATTAGTAGTAGCTTTAATTCCACCCTCAGTGAGACCACACAAATGTAGAACACGGCAATGCGTGCCTGTGTGTTTGTGTGTGTTGTGCAACATGAGAATGTAAACTTTTGGATGTTAGAAAGTGCGCAGTCTCACAATGAGGAGACCTTTGCACAGTTGTTTCAGTTGGCCGCCCCTTCAGTTTTTGCCCAACTTGGCGTACAAGTCCCTTTATCCGAGGGATGCGGCTTTTTGAATAACGGCACAAATTCAAAAGAATCGTATGAAAAGGGCAACACAAAACTTTTTTCACTCCGTCCATCCAGTGGCACGCACTGACATTGATATGAGCCACCACGAAGGCATACTGCTATTTGGCTGTGATGTTTTCTGCGTGTCCATGTTCATTTAATTTCGTAAGATTTTACAAACGAAGCAACTGTTCTCATTTTTGAAGTTAAATGCGAACGAAACTGCCACCAATCAGCAAGCAGCAAAAATGCACTGCTGGTTGTCATTTTTTCCAATTAACAATTTTTCAAATCTTCTTCAGCGCTAATGCACTTCAGCCGCAAACAAACATACCCAATAACTCAACAGCCACATCGTTTTATTTTCCATAAGAATGTTCTGATGTTTTTAATAAAGCCCCATGATGCTGCGAAGAAGCTTCTCACAAACATGTTCATGCGCAGAGACTGCAGAAAGCAATATAATCCGATATATTATACTGTCGTTTCTTGCTGTTGTTGAACAAAAACCAAACCATACTAACGTAAAAAAAACTCTAAACCATACCGATACCGTATCTGAAGTTCTTGTCTAAAATGGCATGCAATTTTCTTTCGCAAACGAATGTTTTTTTTTTGAGATGCCATCGGAAAAGTTTTGAAGTCTCCAGTGAGATTCGAACCCAGACACGGCCCTGGTTCGAACCCAAAAACGAATGTGTGTGTGCTGGCGTACTCAGAAAATGCAGAGTCTTCTTGCCTTTAATTACTACTTGTTCTTTATCGTGTCGAGACCATCTGCGGGTAAATACAGTATCTCAAATAAAAAGTTCTTTCACGCTGCTTTCATCACTCTCTGTGGAATAAAAATGTACATGGCGTGAGTTTTCGTCATGAATTGCTGCGCTATCAGAACAACTGAGTTGAAGAATGAAAGAAAACCCTCATTTTTGACCCTGCTCGTCATTTGGGAATCACACTGATGGAAACTGCTTGCCCTAGTTTTTACCCGTGATAATGTGTTAGAAAATGTGACAAATTTTGTAACGCGGTCGCCCAGTCGGCAGAATGTTTTCGTTATGCTGCCGTGGGCAAATAAGCACGTGTTCGCATGCAACGCACTTATTGGTTGAATGATTAGCGCTCGCTCATTGGTCGGTCTGGCATGGTTGGCGTACTCGCGCCCAGCCCCATAGGAGACGTTTTGACGTGAAAGAAACTTTATAATTTGTTATCTCTTGCTTTGGTCCCGAGACTCAATGCGCGCATAGATGATACAAGTAGGTAAAACAGTTTCATGCCGGACGCGGGAATTCAAAATCGGCAAAGTGGTTCGAGTCCCTTAAATATGCCGAGTCACTTTGTCTATTTTGAATTGCCACATAAAGGTTGAAACTAGTTTCCTTTAAACGTCTGTCTGCACACGAATTGCAGAACCTAAAAAATTGATGATACCAAATTTACCACAGCACCCGTAGCATTGTTTCACCACGGTTTCTCTGCAATAAATCGAACCGCTTTTTCTATTCTTAACGGTCTTCTTGATGTTTTACACACCGGAACCAGTAAAAATATAGAACGCCACATAAAAATCGCGTAATTTCAACACTGTTGCTATTTGTTTCGGGAAATCTTTTTTTTGCTTTGAAAAAACGCCTGCCTTTTTGATGTAACAATTGTGTGGAGTTATTGGATTTTGTCTCTTGACCCACCACTGTGACTTTTTGATTCCGTGGAGACAAGCATTATAAAATGAAGGAACTCTGAATGCTGACAATTCGATTTTTTGTGCCGACGTTAACGGTTTCAATGTGCTTCTATGTGTCTGAGACTTGTAATTATATTTTCAGTATTGTCTTGTTCCATGACGAAAATAGAACACACTGCAAAACAATGCTGATAAATCTTTCAAAACAGTAGCACAAAGTTTTTTCAGCGTTTCCTTTTTGGTTTTGTCTTTTTTTGCCTTTTGCATCTTTGTAATGTCCAGTATTTTTTGTTCACTCACTCTCATTAAACTGCAATTGTTAGCTGTGGAAACGCAAATGCTGCTATCGAAAATCGGCTTTTGTACACACCGATATGCTGATTGGGCAATGTGTGTTCTCATTGGTCACACAGTTCGCGAGGGACGATGATTTTCAAAATCTTCTTTTCTAAACAGTAAAACTCTTGTGATTACCATATGCGAAACCGAGTTTTCATGAAATCGTGTTTCAAGCAATGGGAAATGTTGGCACACATGAGATTGTGTGCGGTTGATTAAAAACAAGCGTTTTTATGCTTTTGGTATTTTTGCCTGAGACCGGGTGAACAAAACAGCCTGATTGTAACTCGCTTAGCATTGACTGACTTCAATACTCTTTTGTCTACGTAATTCCCAATCTTCAGAGAACTAACCCTCTACCCACACTCATGGAAAAGAAGCGTCTGCAGATTTGACAAACGACTTTCACAAGCACATATTACATTGGCTTCATGAATAACAAATTCGTGTTAATTGCATCTGTAAATGTATATTTTTGACCAGAAGTCTGTCAACAAATTAGAGATATTGTTTATGGGAAAATCATTTCGTGATCATTATTACACAGACACTCATACCGTATGTCGTACCGTACTACTTTACATTCCACGTGATTTTAATCAAGGTGCTCTCGGAATATGATAATAGCCGTGTGAACCATGCCTCGATTTGTCAGAGTTCGAGTGAAGAAACCGGTAAGTCGCGCAAAAAACGTTTTACAGGCCATTTTCATGCCATTTTCCCTGCTATGCCACTTTTCATGCCATTTTCGTGCCATACTTTAAAAAATGACATGTGGTTCAAAAAATTCGAGCGGTGTGCTACGCTGGGGCTCGCGTGGTACACCGCTCTGCTGTTTTTAGCCACAGTTATCTTCTGATCAACAAAATGGGCATGAACGAACACATATGTAGAGCATGAAATAAGGGAATGAAAAAGCGAAAAGGATTTTTTAGCGTGTGGTGATCGTGGTCGCAGTAAAAGCAGTCAAATCTATACGCTTGCCAAGTGAAGGGAACTGCATTCTGAATCAGAATATAAGTATTCAGGAGAGGCAGGAAACCGCCAACGTTTAATTGAATAAATATAGAAATAAATGAAAAAGAAAATAAATGGATAAGCTGTCAAAATAACATTTGACGCGCTTTTCCCGATTAATATTAACTGTATTATACTCAAAAATCTCATTACGCATCCAATAGCATCAAACGGGTTTCCATTAAAAAGCGCATTTTTTTCCTTTTTATCGCTTTTTATTTCCCGTCCTAAGAAGCATGAATCAATCATTATTTCATTTTTCATCTTTATTTCAAAAGCAAACAGCAAAAACCATTTATTCCCACTTCCGCAAGTTTGAACAACCTATCTATACAAGTCTCGATCCTGCAGTCGCTATAAAAACAAACACTAGCAAAGAAAAGTGATGCCTCTAACCAACCGCACCAAAACCGAAGCTCCTCAAGACACCCCCAAAGCTCCGAAGTCCTTGCACCAGTTATCCTCCAGCTCCAAGGCAACAAACGATGAAAACCCCGCAGAAAAAGGCCGCAACAATCTTGAAAACCCGCGGTTAGACTGGTGCCGAGCAACGTATTTCTTGAAGAAACCAAAACGAGGCCCAATTTCGGCGATTTTACGAGCGAATCGGCCGGCTCCAAAGGCCACTGGCGGTGCATTCGCTGGCGATGCAAAACGCGACTTTCATGCTGCAGCGACGTGCACGGCGCCCCACCATTCGATCGTCTTGAACGGCACCCGCAGCGTGCTGACGTTCATGCGTCTGTCGCTTTCGACGGGCGTCGCCGATGGCGTGCGAAAATCGTGTGATTCAACTGGAACCACCCTTGCAGCCGCGACAAATCGTGAAACGATCGAGGTTACTACAAACAGCTCGGCGAAAAGAGAAGTTGATCATGGACGACAGAACAGCGAACAAGAAAAGGGACATTGATTTCTTGGCCGGGAGTGAGGGTGCTGTACGCGTTCTATGGGCTTTGGCCTAAAGTTGGCAATAATGTTGAAGATTTTGTGATAAAAAGCCAGGAAAAGCTGGTGGTTTTTAGTTTTATTTTATCGTGATTGCTTGTGCGTGTGTATCTACATCTTTTGCAATTCATTGGCAAACCATACGGCAAACTGTTTCTAGCTCTTTCAATGCACCACACAAAATTGTGTTTCCGGAAATCAATGCGCCCTTCAACCAAGGATGACGCGCCGGTCGCTGCAAGTGGCGTACTGAGTGCAGTCGCTGCCGATTGCCTCAACATTCTACCCGATTCCGTCACATCGTTTGGGGGCTCATGAAGGAGTACTGAAAATTTGACAGTGGTTCCGCGAATGTCACGATGATTTTAGTCCATTTTTCACAAAACTGTCTTTGAGTTGCTACATTTGCCTCTACCCCTGGCTTGAAAAAGATTAACGGAAACTAAATTTAATACCAAACATGATACTACATCAAATTTTACACCAGGTAAAATTTAGAAATGAACGTTTCTGAGCACTAGACTCTCCTCAGAAATGCCTGTGAAGCGTTTTCCGGCCGCCCTAACCAACACGCACAGGACGAAAAAGTTGCAAAACATGCCGGCGTTATTGCGAATGGTTGAAAAACGCTTTCAATTTTACACATTTTGATATCAAGGATGGTATGGTATCAAGTTTGTAATCAAGTGTGGCATTAGTTTGGCATTGGCATTTTTAGCGTGAGAGTGTGAGGATTCAGAGAATTCCGGAGTTTTGTCTGGGCAAAACGCTTCTCATGACTTCGACCCCTGAGCTCGGCTTCCCCGTTGCAACGGAGCGTGTTCAGCTTGAGCAGCGCTGCCAGCAGCGGTTGCGATCGAGCATATCGTGGCAAAACACTTTCTGCCACTACCGCCGACGACAAACTGTTGACCCGCAGTTTCACAGGCGATTCTTCTGAGGGGGTAAATTTGGAAGCATTGACTGTTAGGAAAAATGAATTCTTTGGTTACGTAATTGTGGCATGGCTTGAATTGAAGAGCTCGCGTGAGATCGAAAATAATTTGTCAAGACTCATGTTTTTGTTGACTAGCGTTAAAAACGCCCCCTTGCCGTTAAATTACACCAGTTGGGTTTAAAACGCGCTCAGTTGGTGTTAATATACGCCACCTGGCGTTTAACATTTGAACTCTAAAAATTCTCAATTTTTAAAATTTATAAATTAGCGCTCAGATGCTTGTTTGTCAAGGGCACTGAGCTAGAAACAGCAGCTCTGTCGGTCGCCCACCACTCATTTTTGTGAGCAAACCCAGCATGGAAAACAAGTTTTATGCTGGCAAAAATGCAATTCTCAATCACCTTCTAACTGAAACATTTGACTGTTGATTGCGTAAAGTGCTATTGTGATTGCAGCCGGGCACGATCCCACCCGGCATGATGGCGAGACACGCGGCGACGATGCGCGCCCACCAAGCGCACAAGCAGACCGCGTGCTCCTCGACCGCAATCGGCGGCCACGCGCTGCACGACACCGACAACCCGCTCGAGGATTTCACGCAGGAAGAGCTGCAGGAGTTTGCGCAGGCGTTCAAGGTCTGCACTCGTCTGGCAGTTTGCCACGAGCATTCATGCGTAGTAACAGTTTGGAATTTATGAGAAAAGCGTTCGGCATCTGTCCGCAAGCTCGGGTACTTTTTGTGAAAACTTTTCTTGGCGGACTATTTATGCGTCCTTTAGAGAAAGATTCCCGCTGTATAAGTTGGGTCACAAGGCACAAGGAGTGCACTACTGTGACTACTACACTACATGTGTAGTTGCTTCAGCAAGAAATGGCCATAAGACTTTTGTTTCCCAGTGACAGCTGGACAAAAACATTGGTGCACAATTGCACATACATAGTAGCAAAAAAATAGAAAACAAAACTGCATTCAACAAATTACCATTGCAGATGTTCGATAAGGACGGTTCAGGAACAATCAACACGAAGGAGCTCGGCTTCGCGATGCGAACACTTGGCCTGAATCCGACAGAGGACGAATTGCTAAACATCGTCAATGAATTCGACGTTGATGGAAACGGACAAATTGACTTTCCGGAGTTTTGTCAAATGATGCGCGTCATGAACAAAGAAACCGACCAGGAACTGATCCGTCTCGCCTTCAGGTGTGCCTCTTTTTTGTTTGTTGGCCTTGAAATGTTATCAAGAACGTTGTCGCTTTTGGTGAAAGCCATAAAGGTCCGCTAAGAACTTCATCAATATGAGCAAACATGAAACAATTGGGCGGTTTTTTTGTAAGCGAAAGCTACACGCAGAATTTTTTTACGATCCAGTGCAGTGCAAAATGCAGTTATTCAAAATTTGTTCTTTTTATCAGGGTATTCGACAAAGATGGAAATGGATCAATAACGGCAGAAGAATTCAAGCATTTCATGACAACGATGGGCGAAAAATTCTCGGAAGAAGAAGTTGATGAAATAATCAAAGAGGTTTAGGTTTCATTTTGTAAAAAACTGCATATTTTGTTTGTTTTCAAAGTGTTCTTTTACATGTGGTTTCCTTTCTTCAATTTTATCGTAAGTTTTCTGATAACGTACATTCAGGTTGACAAAGACGGTGACGGCGAAATCAACTACGAAGAATTCGTGCAGATGGTTGCACCGATCGTTTCAGAGGCGGGTCAGTCACCAAAAGAGGGTGAGCAGAAACCACCGTGGCATGATTGAAAACGATAAAAAACAAGATTTTAAAAATCTTTTAGTTTGTTGTTGATGTCATATTTTAATTGCACAGCACAGTCAGTCAAACCACGTACGCACGCAAAACACACACTTGGTTTGTTATAAAAACGGGTGTCGCGGTCCCATTCACACCTGGACCTGTGCTAATCAAATTAGATTATTATTTGACTGTGCTTTTTTACAAATAGATTATTCTTTTTAAAAAAGTTTTGTTTTTTTGTTGTTTATCGTCAATGATTCTTGCTTGAAACATACTCGGAGCATTTTCTTGTGATATAAACACTCCTTGTACATTCCATCATTTTTTCTTGCTGTTGCAATGTTTTTTCTGTCTTCTTTTCTCCAGATTCTGTTTTTCACTTTCTATTGATTATTAGCATTCTACCAAAATCTGTTGAAATGGAACCATACAATGTACTTGACATTGTTTTTCGTTGGAAACGGTTGGTATCTAGATACTAAAAGAACGCAGCTTTTGCAGACACACACACGTGTGCCGCTCAAAGGCACATGATTCACTCACGGTACATGGATAACAAACTTTTCATAAATCAACTTTGCTAAACTTTTTAGCTTTTATACTGCAGCCTCAGAGTGTTAAAAGTTGCATAAAAATGTTGCGTGAACTTTTCTCAATGTTTATCATTCACATGACTGAACTTCGAACCATCGACAGATCGACAGTCACTTTTTGAATGGATGGTTGGGGGGGGGGTTAGGAGGGGCGATGTAAATGCTGGAGCAATTTTTCCAGATAGATAGATAGCTGGAAAATTTTGGGGTGGCACGGGGGGCATGTGACTTTGGGGGTTTGCCTACTTTATTCAAAAGTGGGGGGGGGTCACGCGACACCCACCCCCCCAAAACCTGACACTGGACCATCCACAACCCCCCCTCGAAATTTGCTAGACACCCCACCCACCCCCCCCCTACATGGACCTAAGTAACAATGACACCCCCCAAAAATTTTATCGGACCACCCAAAAACAGTACCGTGCACCCCCCCCCCCCCAAAATTTTCTGCACACCCTAAATTTTTTTTGAAAATCATGATTTTTTGTCTATAAAATCCATAATATAAGCGGAATATATGATAACTTGACATTCTTCACTGTAATTTCAAAGATTTTGCAGCAACATTCAGCGTTTTTCCTTTAAAATTTAAGCGAAAAAATATCATGGGGGGAGTGGGGCAGTACCGTAGGCCCAAAAAATTTTTCGAGGGGGGTATGGTACCGTTGGGGGGGGGGGTGCCGACCAAAAAGTGAGAAGGGGGGTCCAAACTATGGCAACGTGGGACCCCCTCCCCCATGGGTGTCCCATGTAGGGTTGTTAAAAAAAAACAAAAATCGCCATTTTTGTTAAAAAATTTTTTTTTTAAATTTCAAAAATCAAAGTTGTGCTAAATCAATCAGGGAGTCCGAAGAACCACATATAATATGCAAGCGCCTCCCGAGTCCCGAATGACTCCCGTATGGCGGAACTTTGCAGATTTTGTTTTGGTGACCTCAATTACCCCTTTTCCAAACCGTCACCATGCCTCTTCTTGTGTTTTGACCTCCAAAACGTCACTAATTGTCCTCAGCTAAGCTAATGCTGAAGTGAAGACAAACATACCGCCTTGAAATTCGATCAATTCTTCTGATGGTGTCGCGACGACACGACACGAAGCAGCAACCAGACAACGTAGCGCTTGCAAACGGAGCAGCGAGCACAATCGGACGCTCTGCGAGGCGAATCGTCACCTTATCTGCATCGGAAATGGTAGGCCAAGCTTTGGGACGCTCAAATTCTTCATCGCAGATGCTGTCGAAGCCTAAAATCAGTCGGTAAAACGGTCCAAAATCGACTGCTAAAGGTTTTACGAGGTATAATCAAAGAAAATTTTTGTTGAACTTTCAAAAAATTGTGCCAAAATTGAGGTTTTCAGAGCATATTAGTGGAAAATTTTTCGAATTAAAAAAAATCGGCATTTTTGTTTTTTTAATCACTTTTTTTTTAAAAATTTCATTTTTGTTTAACAACTCTAGTCCTATGGGGGGTGCATTTTTTCAAAATTTTCTGTGGGGGGGGGGGTGCACTTGTCAAACAAAAGTGAGTTTTAAAGGCTGTGTCCACAATCATTTTTACTATTTGGCTGTGTTTCAAATCCACTGAACCCCGAAAACGCTATTTGGCTGTGCTGTGTTCCAAATCCACTGAACCAGGAAAAAACATTTTTGTTGCGTAAAAGTGGAACTCGAACAATGAACAAACGAAAACAACACAATTTATCACAAGAAATGATACGAATGTTGCTTGGTGCAATTGCACCGTGCCACCCCCCCCTAAAACCGGGCACCCCCCTATCGGACCCCCCCTCGAAAATTTGGCCGACACCCCCCCCCCCCCACGGCCCGATTTGTATACATACTTAATCAATCAATCAATCAATCAATCAATTTTATTTGTATGCCTCACGGCCAGTTCACATCAACACATTCACAAAACTTCCATTATGCAAAACAAACACAATTGATGTCACAAAAAAAACCTAAAGAAACACAAGATTATTGATGAACTTGGTGAATGCATGAATGAAAGCAAGCATTTGAAAGCTGATCAGAAATTAAAAGTGATTTTTTTGATTTCTGATCAGAGGTTGCTTGCAATGAGTCGTTGTAGGTTCCTAATCCTAAACCTAATCCTAATCCTAAGCCAAGCCTTTTTGATAAGGTGAAAATGATCAATTTAGTTTTTGCATTTTTTTCTTTCCTGTTTAAAGGGCAGGGGCCACCGCCACTGCACATGCACCTGTTTTAATAATGATGCATTACGTCATGGAATTTTGTCTGGCGGAGACCCCCCCCAAAATTTTCTGCACACCCTAAAATTTTTTTCGAAAATCATGTTTTTGTCTATAAAGTCCATAATATAAGCTGAATATATGATAACTGACCATCTTCATTGTAATTTCAAAGATTTTGCAGCAAAATTTAGCGTTTTTCCTTCAAAATTTAAGCGAAAAAATATCATGGGGGGTGGGGGGACGGGGTGTGGACCCCCCCACAGAAAATTTTGAAAAAATGCACTCCCATGGGTCATGGGACCCCCATGGGGGGGTCCCACGTTGCCATAGTTTGGACCCCCCTCACTTTTTGGTCGGCCCCCCCCCCCCCCCCCCACGGCACCATACCCCCCTTCGAAATTTTTTTTGGGCCCACGGTGCTGATACCCCCCCCCTTCGAAAATTTGTTTGGGCCCACGGTACTGGTCCGAAGAACCACATACAGTCGAGCTCTAAATTATAGGGAATCAGCTGATTGGTTGGTGGTCACGTGATGCATGCTTTCTGTGCACACATTGCTGTGCAGCGTCGTCTGTCGTCCTGCACAGACAGCATGCATCACATGACCACCAACCAATCAGCTGATTCCCTATAATTTGGAGTTTGACTGTATGGTATGCAAGCGCCTCCCGAATGACTCCCGTTTGGCGGAACTTTGCAGATTTTGTTTTGGTGACCTCAATTACCCCTTTTCCAAACCGTCACCATGCCTCTTCTTGTGTTTTGACCTCCAAAACGTCACTAATTGTCCCCAGCTAAGCTAATGCTAAAGTGAAGACAAACATACCGCCTTGAAATTCGATCAATTCTTCTGATGGTGTCGCGAAGACACGACACGAAGCAGCAACCAGACAACGCAGCGCTTGCAAACGGAGCAGCGAGCACAATCGGACGCTCTACGATGCGAGGCGAATCGTCACCTTATCTGCATCGGAAATGGCAGGCCAAGCTTTGGGACGCTCAAAAACTTCATCGCAGATGTTGTCGAACAGAGGTGTGCACGCCACACAATTCTAGCCTGTCCCGGATCGGGTGGCTACGCGACGTTGACCCCTCCCCAATTTTTTGGTCGCAAACTAAGTGTCACACAAACTGACCTCTCAAAAACACGGCTATGTGCTGTGTGCTTGCATGTGTAAATTTTTGATGTATGAGGGTGAAAAATTTTCTGCGTCAAGTCAATTGACACAAAAGGTCGAGAAATTTTGCGTCAGCCCAAAATTTCTGCGTCAGCATGACTACATCGAACAACAAATAATTCGGTGTCCGTGCAACGTTGTTCAACACCTGGAGTCAAATAAAAAGCAATTTTGGAACTTCACATCACAACCACTGCTGCTCAGAAACAAAACTTTTACTTTTCTCTGCTCAGGCACCTTCTCGCTTTTGTTTTAACTGTGCGTGGTGCGTGACAACAATTTTTTTGTTTGATAAAAGCCGAGTAGACAGCCGACAACGAGTGTCCAGACAAACAACAACAAAACTGCTTGAAATTAACACAGTGAAAATTTGTGTTTGTCGTCCAGAGGGGGACTGTCGATACCCTATTGTTGATTTCCATCATGAAAATAAGATCTCTGAAAATGACAAAAATTTTGAAAGCGCTGAAAATAAAAAAAAATTGGAAGTTTGTTCTATATTTCGTTCGGAAGGCGACTTTGACTCTCAATTTAAATTAAAAATGGTAACTTGCAACGTCTTCGCGAAGCGAAGAAAATTTGCAAAAAATAGGCTCTGAAAACGTATTTTACCTTACGATTTTTGGATGTCATCCAAAGTATTTAGGTGTCTATAACTATGAACTATAACTATAAACTATGAACAAAGCTCTGAACAATCTAAAAAACGAACGATGAACTCATTCATGCACTATCCATGCAATAGCCATTGTAAAACGAATCATAAGATGGCCATGGCCTGCGCCGGAGGCGCAGAAAAATTTTCGATCTGAGCACAAAATTTCCGAGAAAAAAACAATGTTTTGAAGCAGTCCACGAAAATTGAAAGAATCAAAAAAGCTGACGCAAGCAACCGATTTTTTGCGTCATCCTAAATTATTTTGCGTCATTGGCGCAAGATGTCGCGTCAAAAAACCTTGGCTACCTGTACCAGTGGTATTTACAGAATAAAATGTGCTTACCTACCATCTACATGCGCAGCGCGATTTCAAATACAAATACGTTACAACCTACAAAAGTAACCACAGCAACACACGCACTTTTGAAGATCTGCTTCAGTCAGTCAACTAAAATAATCGAATTTAATTTCGAAGTAATTTTATTGCAGTTTGTGAAAATTTGGTCTCTTCCAACCGAGGCGCTGTGGGACGTAGCCCCTCAGGCCCTGCGCGACGCGCGACGCTAGCCTGTCCCGGGACACCCTAGGAACACCCTATGCACATCTCTGTTGTCGAAGCCTAAAACCAGTCGGTAAAACGGTCCAAAATCGACTGCTAAAGGTTTTACGAGGTATAATCAAAGAAAATTTTTGTTGAACTTTCGAAAAATTGTGCCAAAATTGAGGTTTTCAGAGCATATCAGAGGAAAATTTTTCGAATTTAAAAAAGCGGCATTTTTGTTTTTTTTAATCACTTTTAAACAAAAATTTTTCATTTTGTTTAACAACCCTATTTTGGACCAACGAAACAGAAATGGCCGATAAGTTTGCGACGGAACTTTTGCGCATATCACTCGCGCAGCTCTGCCACAATCATGGTTTCAATTGTGCATCCAATGTGTCAATCGATGTTTTCCTCGACGTTTACCGACGTTATTTGGCCACTTTATGCCGCGATTTGCGTCAAATCACCGATCATAGTGAGTTTTGAACCGTTGATTTGATTGGATAAAGAAAGATTCGTCCATCGTCCGTTGTATGTTTTGCTGAGAATCGTTTACGAACAGGAGGGGTCGAGCGGCGAGTCCGATTTTTGATGATTTCGCTTGTTGGGGGGGGGGAGCCGAAATTCGGGAGGTGTTTTTCCAGGTGGGGGGGGGGGTGTCGATTTCGTTGGAGGGATACACTCCTTCCCACACCCCCTCCATCTCGATTCTCGACCCGGACTCCTGTTTATGAATTCATTTTTTTTCAGTGGGTCGAACAGCACCTGTTCTAGACGATTTAGGCTTGGTGTTTTTGAAACGCAACGTCAGCGTTCGCGAGTTGGCTGATTACCTTCGCCAAGTGGAGCCGGTTGCCTTTCCGCATGCCGTATGTGTTTTCGTCGATATGGGGGGGGGGCGGTGGAACCAGCTTCACACCTGATTGAGCGCCGGAATAAATTCAAGATGCAACACATTTCAATTTCCTCACATCACGTTGAAGAGCAAACATTGGTGAATCCGTTTACGGACTAGTAGCAGCACCAGCAAAGCAATGCAGCATATATTATCGGACTACTGAGCTTTTTACAAAAGAGACCCCGAGAACTGTTTGGCGTAAGCATAGAAAACTGTGATTTTTGAGAAAGCGAATTTTTATGATGCTCAGGTTGCCGCTTTTCCTGTCGCGAATGAAGTCGATATCTCAATACAGTCGCCGTCAGACCGCGAATTGAAACAGAGAACGGACGAATTATCGGTTGTTCCTTGTTGTTTGCCTGCTCAGCGGCCTGCGCACACAAACGATGGCGTGGTGCACACGGTTTCAGGTGAGAAACGAAGACGAAAACAGTCGCCGTTTTTTTGGTCAATTCCAACGATCCTGAACTGACGAACATGCGGCAGTGACAAACTGACAAAATTGTCGTCGTCGGACGTTGGAAAAAAACATAAGTGACTGTGCATGATTCAGAGAACTCTTCTGCCGTGGAGGACAGAAGCAACGCGAAAGAGAGCACGGACGCATCGGCGTCAACCGGCGTCGCTCAGCAGACTGCGAACAATCCAGCTGCCGCAATGATACGCGAAGCGTCGAGAAGGCCGACCGACAGAATCAAACGGTCTGCAGGAGGGACGCTCGCTTTTGGTGGCGTCTTTTCGCAGCGTTCTTGTGTTCAGCGTCGCTGTTGCTTGCAGACGAAACAGCGAGTTCGTTGATGAGGTGCCGGATCTGAGCGAGTGCGACGCGTTCTCGCTTGGCCTGATCACGATTTGCCCGGTTGACGTTGCCTCTCCGCTCGGCGGCACACGCGGTCCGCCGGTGTTTAGGAAAACGAACGATGCTGCTGAGGTTGGCGCAACCACCGACAGAACTGCTACGCTTTGCTGGTCGGCCGACTCGATTCACGTTTTTTGTGCCCAACAACAACAACATGCTTTCCTTCTCGTTGAGGAGATCTGGCCACCAGAAAGGCGAAAGAGTTTCTGAGCTTGACCAAGACAATAACTTGAGGAATATGCCGATCTAATTGATGCTGAACTTTTGAATTTATTAATGCAACCATACGCAGGGCTGCACCTCAAGCACCGTACAGGTGTCCGCTTCGATTGCTGGTCCAATGAAACGCACCAGCAGCAGCACGAGCACAACGTCAGAGGACTCGATCGTTGAGCAGGAGAATGATCAGCTGGCTGATGACGTCATGACTGTCGATAGTGTTCACCAAGCGCATGTATGTCACCTTGTGTGGTGGAGTTTTTTTATCGTAAGCTAGTCAATGTGCGGATTGGCTGATGCGCTCAATCTAGGAAAACAGTTTGAATCTCTGACCAATCCGTGTGAGTGGATTTTTTGAAATTTGTAGAAATCGAAAATTCTGCAGGTCAGTGCAGTTTCGTCGCTCTCCACTGAGCCCCCTATGATAATGGAGCGATCGATTGATGCGGACAGCACACTCGGCAGCGGTGCTACTACGAATCAGAATGATGACGCGAATATGCCGAGTGCTGCGCCGTCAACTGCTGATCTGACACTGGTTTGTTGGTCGCACATTTTTTTCATCTGATCAGCCAACGTTTGTGTGTGTGTGCTGAAATTCGCGATGTGTTTATTTGGATACTGGCACTTTTGTAATTATTATAGTCTGGAATAATGTTGGAAATGCGCAAACCGTGCGCAATTCAATACGCGCTGCTTGGCTACGTATATACAGGGTGGCGTATAAGTAATGTGTCACCTTTTGACAGCCCATATCTCGTCAACCAATTAACAGATTTGGATAACATTTTCAGGGAATATTCTTCAAAGAATAACTTAGAAATGTGCAAAATTTCAACACAATCCGACTAAAGGAGGTTGTCTAACGGAGAAAATTAAAAAAAAATATTTTTTTCGTTTCTTCCGACACGCAGTCACAAATTTTCAATCCAAATGACCACCAAAAATGACACAGATCATTGACAAAGGGCACAGCAAACTGTTTCAAAATGATCACCACCAACATCAATGCAGTGCTGTGGGAATCCTGTGGCGAAAAGAACTGCTTCAAAAACAGAACTGCTGCAATGGCACGGAACCCCAACAAGTGCACGCGGCGCGCGTTGGTCGATTTCGGCGTTGACATGTGCAGAAAGGTGACGTCGTCAGTCACAGGAAAAGCACGAATGTGCATTGATGCTGTGGTGCTCATTTTGAAACGTCTAACGTGTTTATCTGTGTCTTTTCTATGATCTGTGTCTTTTTTGGCAGTTATTGAAAATATGTGACTGCGCGTCGAAAAAAACGAGAAAATTATTTTTTGGAATTTTCTTCGTTACACAGCCCCTTTGGTCAGAATGTGCTGAAATTTTGCACATTTCTAAGTTATTCTTTAAGGAACACTCCCTGAAAAATTTTATCTAGGGGGTATTCATGAACCAGTATTTAATGACCGCGTAGCTATGTTTTAACACAGCTACGCGTCACTAAATGGTGCTTCATGAATGCGCCTTAAATCGGTTTAATGGCTGGCGAGATATGAGCTGTGCTGTCAAAGGTGATACACTACTTATACGCCGCCCTGTAGCTTTGTTGCTGACACGCAACCCTGTTCTTATTTGCTGTGAGCGTTGCTTTTTACAAAAAGATGGTCAACTGATCAACAACAGATCTTTAAAATGAAGCATCTTCAAAAAATCCAGTCATTTCTGAAAAAAACTGTCAGCTGTGCACGGCGCATGAGACGAGCGTCGCGATCGACCTGACAGCGGGCGTGCTGCCGTCGGGCATGCAGCCAATCAGCGTCGTCGGTGTGCCGCCCGCTGCGCCTGCCTCTCAACTGTCGTGGCGTAGCACATCAGACCATAACCTTGTAATGTCCTACTTTAGCCTTCGTGTCTGCACTCTCACACAAAGCCGGGTTTACGGTGAGCTGTTTCTGACAGAGCGCTTGACTTCCAATGCTCATCTACTTTTTTCCTAGATGCTCAACGACTTTCTTATATCTTTGTTCAGCTATTTTTCCTTGATTTGTTCTTGTACATTATAAAAGTGGCGTGTTTTATGAGTTTAGCATGTGCCGTTCGTGCCGTTTTTGTCCCTCTTTATTTCTATCGTCTTTCGTCGTCGTTTTAATAAAAGTAAAGTCGTTTTAATAAAAGTCGTCGTCGTTTTAATTGAGTAAAAGTAAAGTAAAAAGTAAAAAACCCAACGTCGTCCACCGGTCATCACACACAGCAGCTCGGATCGGTTGGCAGTCCAGTGAGCCATTTACACACACCAAAGCAGAACATCTCAGTGGAGGTCCCGCCGAGACAATGCTGGGTGGCGACGTCGCGTGCACCGAGACCATGGAGGGTCAGTGCAGAAAGGCCATGGAGGGTCAGCGTCGACGAGAGGCGGTGGCGTGCTGCGCGTCTTCGCGTGTCGTCGAGTGTCGCCGAGGCAGATCAGCGGAGTGGCGGGCGCACCAGTGGCTGGCAGAACGTCGCATGGAATGGAGACGCGGTGGCTGGAGTTGTGGCGGCATGCGAGCTGAGACGGCGTCGATCTATGGCACGGCCGGGTTTCGCCAAGGGCAGCTTTCGAGAAAGCCGAAACGCCGCAGCGGAGATTTGGTTGGTCGGAGTTTTTTTCGGTCTCCGTGACTCAAACCGATTCGGAGTTATTTCGGTCTCCGAGACTCAAACCGAACGGAGGACGGCCTCCGTGATCAAAAACGTGATTGGCTGTGGTGGTGTTGCTGAAGAAGGCTGCGAGGAGAAGTTTGGTTGTGGCGCAGTGAAGCGCAGTAGAAGTTTTATTGTTCAGCCACGGTTCTTTGATTTTAAAGTCTCCAGTAAACTGCGACGTAGAGTGCAGGTTGCGCCAGTTTTCTGCTGATTTGTAACAGTTTTGTAACAGTTTTGTAATAGATTTGTTTGATTTTATTTGTTTTGTTTTACCCCCCGTTTTCAGTGTGGGGAGAGGGTGAACTGTTTTAATGTTTTTTCTTCTATTTTAGTTTTGGCGGTTTTTCTTTGGGGTTTTTCGACGCATTTCGACTGCCGTGCGTGATCACAAGTTTTAACAATCGTGACAGTTTAGTTTTGTTTTGTTTTCGTTTGTCAGGATAGCTTTTAGGTTTTTCAGTTTTGGCAGTTCAGGTTTTCGAATTTGGCAGTTGTTGATCTTTGCTTTCTTTTTTGCTGCTAGCTTTTGAAGTTTTACTTTTTAGAATTTTCTCAAAAGTTCAAGTGATTCAATTTCGGTTTTCTCGTTTGAGTTGGAGCATTTAGGAGTTTTGAAATGAGTGGAAGCAGGTGCCCAGGTCAGGCAGTGCACCAGACACTCGGGCTGCGTAGGGAGAGTGACGTCGCGAGGGCGCTCCGTATGGGGGAGTAGGGTACTGTAATGTCCTACTTTAGCCTTCGTGTCTGCACTCTCACACAAAGCCGGGTTTACGGTGAGCTGTTTCTGACAGAGCGCTTGACTTCCAATGCTCATCTACTTTTCCTAGATGCTCAACGATTTTCTTATATCTTTGTGCAACTATTTTTCCTTGATTTGTTCTTGTACATTATAAAAGTGCTGTGTTTTATGAGTTTAGCATGTGCCGTTCGTGCCGTTTTTGTCCCTCTTTATTTCTATCGTCTTTCGTCGTCGTTTTAATAAAAGTAAAGTCGTTTTAATAAAAGTCGTCGTCGTTTTAATTGAGTAAAAGTAAAGTAAAAGTAAAAAAACCCAACGTCGTCCACCGGTCATCACACACAGCAGCTCGGATCGGTTGGCAGTCCAGTGAGCCATTTACACACACCAAAGCAGAACACCGCACTATGTGGAATGTGTGGTAGCTCCGCCGTTCTTATTCTCCCTACACACAAGTTTCTTCATTTGAGCAGAAGCTTGCTTCAACTTGAAAAGAGTGTCTGATAAAACTGGATGTGAAGCGAAGTTTTTTGTTTTAGTGGTTAGGTTGTAAGCGCGTTTCAACTTTTTTGTTTCTCCACAAAAAACACATTTTGTCCTATTAAACAGGTCGCGAGATCAGGTGGTGCAGAGAATTTTGACGTCAAGCCGAGTGAGCAGATCACGAGAATAAATGAAGGTGAGCCAGACATGCACGGGGGCCTGTTCCGAAGACCAACCTGGAACAGGCATCACTTGCCAGGCTACCCAAATTGTGGGTGGTCAGTCGACCAAATCATCTATTTTTTATAAACCCGACATGCAGCAGTTGCTAAAAAAACTTTCGCTTCGCGCAACATTGTCAATCACAGATATTTGTCATTTGAGCAAATATCACTTCCCAGGCTATTTTTTTTGACCGGCTTGGTACTTACCAAAACAGGAACAGGTATGAAGATGGCACCCGTGCACCTCTGTACGAAGGTACCTACGTCAGGTGTAGTAATGTTGATTGTTCACCAATTGAAATAGTGATCTGCTTTTGCGCTTGATTGAGAAGCTGGAGAAGCCAGGCAACAACTTTCGTTTTCGTTCAGCGACCACTGACGGTGAGCACGATGAAACTGGCGCAACGTGCCGCCGGGCTGCCGGGCTCGATCGGCCTTCCCAGTTGCACCTGATGAACACGAGCGATGCTGGCCAGACAACGAACGACCAGGCGAAGGCGACACCGAAAACGCGCAAAACGTCACGCGTGAAACTGTCGCCGTCAACGAAAGCAGCACTGCAGAGGCACATGGCAAAGAAACAGCTGAAGCGACAGCGAAAACTGTCCAAGAAACTGCTCGCCGCCACCGGGTGCGAGTTTCTTGTTGTTGGTAATTATCGATGTCACGTCATAGAAGTCATTTATACGCAGGAAATTTGTGACTGCAAGAAATCTCGGTGTCCAAGTTGCCACATCCACATTTTGGTGATCAGCTCCAGTCTTCAACATCAACAATAAGCGCACATTTAGCTTGTTTTTGTTTTTATTTTTCCAGATCTCCAAACGCAATTCCAAAAATGTCGATCCCTCGATCGCTGCTTGCGTCCTACAAAATCCCGCGTCGTCGTCGGTCGAATTCGAATTCCAACCAATCACAGAGGAGCCCGAAAACGGCGCCCAAAACTGTTGACTATGTGCCGCCGGTGGAAACGGGCACAATGAAATTGACGCTGAAACGATGCAAGACGGGCACGGATGATGGTGAAATTGAGGTGTCGAAGACGAAGAAGAGAAAGAGGTGCACGGATCTTAGTCGAATTTTAGTCGATGTAAGCGTGCTGATTGGCTGCACGTGCTCGAGCGAGCTGGTTGCCTGATCCAAGGGCTGTCTGTTTGCGACCAATCAACTGTGATTCCGTTTTTGTCGGTCTATGTGTGTATCTTCCATCGTCTGACCGACCGCACCACACGGTTGGCAACGCCAAGAAAACCCCGTGTTTCTTTGAAAATAATGTTTTCGGCTTTTCGAGGCAAAATTCTAATATTTGAAAAAAAGGTAAGAAAAACTAAAAATTGGCAAATAATTGAGAAAAAAATCTGGAAAAACCGGTTTCCCCCGGAATTGAAAAAAAGCTGTTTATGCGAACTCGACACCAGTAAATCACAGTTTTTTAGGCGTCATCATTCAAAGGAAAACCGCGAGAAGGATAAATCGGAGAGAATCAAAGAAGAACAAAATGACTTTGAAACGGACGAGACTGCTGAAAAGTGGTCGGAAAATCGTGCAGCCTCAATTGGAAGATCACTGGATGATGCGCGTGACGAGCGTCGAGCCAGCGAACAAGCGCACTCGTCACACACCTCCAGCAACACGTCAATCTCGCAGTCTCGCACGCAAATCACGATCAAGGAGTACTCTCCGCCGGTTGTCGAGCGAGAGGAGTCCCTGATCAGTGAAGCGCCTGCAACGTCAGGCGAGCGGGACGCTGCTGGAAAGGCACTGTCATCGCACGCGCAACCGGACACAGTGAAACCGATGAAAATACCGAGGTGGGACATTCTGAAAAAGACGATATGTGAATATCAAGCGGGAAACAAAGCTTCACAGCGGTAAAGCATTTTTCACACTAGCTATTCACACAATCAAAATGAAAGGCATCTCTTCAAAAGTAGAGTAAAAAGAAAAGAACACAGAAAAACGTCTGAGTTGCTGTACGTTTTACTGCCACTGCCATCTGAAACTCTTACCGGCATCTGAATTAGCGTCGTGAAAAAAATGTTCAGGTTGGTGATCAAATTTGGCGAGTCGAGACGTGAGCCGTCGCCTTTGCCGTCAGGTAGCAGTCAGCAAACCATGGACGAACCGATCGTTGTCACCACCTGCGTCGCCAGCTCGTTAGCGGGGTCAGAGGCACTTGCTGCTGTGACGCCACCAAAAGTGGCACCCGTGAAACTGAAGATCTCACTGCCGAGGCAAGCTTTTTGGAATAGTTTTGGACCATTGTGTGTGTATTACGTAAGCAGGTCGCTTAAATCGCTCAGGTCTCTTAGAATCATTCATTCAGGTACGGCGGATTGCGTCTGCCTAATGGCTTGTTTTCATTCAGTTTTGTTGATCAGTTTGGTTTCGGTTTCAAGAATGCAGTGGATCAGCGTGAGGCCATTCAATTTGTTGACTCCCTCGCGTTCATTGCACGCATCACCATTCGCCAGTGTCACTGCAGACCCAAAGCTGCGCCAGTGGTGATCGCTGAGCTCGAGCGGGCGCCTTCAGCGTCCACTGACACGAACACTGCCAATGTGACAGCGGCTGCAGACGAGACGCGTGTTGCGAGTGCGGACAGCCCGCCGCCACGGACGCCGTCGCCGTGCAGCGTCAGCCCCGGCGAGCACAGTCCGGCGCCACTGTCGCTGCACGTGCACATCGACGACAGCGACACGGCAAGCGCCCTCGATCACGCGTTCAACAGTGCGCAGGTGAGCCGTTGCTCGCGCATCAGCCTGCAACTCTGCCGAGTGCCGATCAGCCACTGTGACTGCTGTGCGATTGCAGATTTCGTCGCCGTTGGCGTCGCCGGATGGCGCCACGTCAGGTGTCGACGACCACCGCCGTGACTCCAGCGCTGCACCACGGGTCTGTGTTGTTGTGGCAGGTTTCCGATGTGCTTTCGTGTAGTAGCGTGTAATTCGCGTTCGAACACACCTCAACTGGCTGTATCATGTTTCGATGGGCGGCCAACGCACCGTATTCATGGGATAAGAAAAATTAGATATATAGATATGCAAGAAACAACGATTCCGTTGACTGATCGGGGTGCAAATCTGCAATATCGAGGCCTCTGCCGCTGTCAACTCGAGATGCACAAGTTTGCAGACGCCCCGGCCGGCGGTGATGACGCCCACCAGCACGCTGGTCTCGCCGGCAGCGATTGGCGCCACCGTGAGCGCACGCCCAATTGGCAGCCGCCGACAGTCAGCGCGGCACAGCAGCACAGCCGGTCGTGGCGTGCTCGCACCGCAGCGCCCCGTGAAACCGAAGCCGACACCGAAGTTGACAGCGGCCCCACCAGTGGCTTCGGTGCATGATGCGAAAAAGCCGACCAGCACCAATGCACCGGCCGCAGCGAAACCAAGGAAAGGCAGCACTGCTGGTCGAAAGTCACTGAAGACAAAGAGCGCACCAAAGAGAGCAACGGAGGCGAAGCAGAAAGAACCAGCGCCGCAAGACGACGAGGTCGAGGAGGAGTGGTACTGTCCGATTTGTGCGGTGGCGTACCTCGCGGACGGGCCTGATATGATTGCGTGTGACGCGTGCGATCGGTGGTTCCATTGGTCAGTGTTGGGAGAGCGCTCTGTTCTTGGTGGGCCACACCAACCGGCTGTTACGAAAAGTGATCAACGTTGCATCAAAGTATCATCTTTTATCTTGGTCCCGAGACTCAGTGCGCTCATAGACTCATGGACAGGTAAACAGTTTCGTGCATGACGCGGGAGTTTCAAACTGGTAAACTGACCCGAGTGTGGTTCGCCTGTTTAGCGACACTGCACATCAGCCTGATTGCTGGTTGCCATCACCAATGTGCAATCTCAATTTGCAGGGCGTGCGTTGGCATCATCGAACCGCCACCAGACAGCCAGAAATGGTTCTGCAAGTTCTGCGGTGTGACGCCGCCGCAACGCAACGCTGCCACTGCTGCGACGACGCCCGCTGCCGTGGGCACAGCGAGACGCAAGAGCTCAACGGCGAGTTCCGCTGGAAAACGAGCCAGAAAAAAGTGACCACACTCCACCGGTGTCATTCGTTGCGAAACACTGGGTGGCTTCTGATTTTAAAAGAATCATTTTTTGTACAGCGGTTTACCATTTGTTCGCTTTCATGTTGAATTTAGTGTGCGGCGTGCTTTTAATTTGTTATGCGGGAAAACGTGTTTCTGGCGTTTTTTTCACGTACTTTTTGTACCACAGTGAAAAATGTTTTTAT
>JASANC010002475.1:0-108440 GCA_030248135.1 Theristus sp. LFF4_11 | reverse complement strand
TGTTGCGCGTGTGTATCAAAAGCCTTACAAACGGTATTATAAGAAACTTACGTTAATTTTTTTGTTTTTAGGATTACTGAGTGTATCTAATACACTATCCGCAGGATTTTTTTTTTGCTGAAGCATACATTTATTTGACAAATACCGAACACACCTCCATTTGGCAGTAACACTGTTTCAAATTATTTGGCAAGAAAACACAGCGGAATAAACAATATAACCCGTCTGGAACTCGAAACATGAACGCAATATACGTCTGTTAGATAATTCAAACAGCAAACAACGCTAATACTTCGTAGAATAGTTTTCCTGCTAATGATTTTGAATCAGTTTTACTGCCAGTCACATGCAATGGAGGTGTGTTGTAATGTTCGGTATTTGTCAAATTAATGTACGGTTCGGTGAAAAAACCTGCGAATAGTGTACTAGATACACTCAGTGGTCTAAAAACAAAAAATAGCATGGGATTCTTTTATAGCGTTTGTACGGTTGATGCAACACACGCGCAATACACAGCACACAGCACACCGGTGCGCAGCGTTCCAACACTTTTCCAAATATTTTCCAACACTTTTGGCCGCCACTGTATGTTGACAAGCTGTTGCTTACTGTGTTTTTTTGCAGAGAAACGAATGCCGAAAATTGTGCGGTTGGAGCATGAAACTGATAACGAAATCCGTTTTTTATGGCAACGGATAATGTTTCTGAATCGCATAATTTTGCTTGTTGCCGGCATTCCTGTTATACTATTGGTGTTGGAAAAGGTTGTCAGTTTTCGGCTGTCCACTTCGTTCATTTGTTGGCTTTGTTTTGTTTGGCTTGAAAAACACACAGTGATTTTTAAAATCTCTTAAAAAATGAGCGCGCAGTTTTGACGGGTGGGAAGTTTTTTTTATTGTCAAAACAAGATAACAAAACAACCAACAAAACAATTTTTACAAGATTTTAACCAAAATTCTGTGATTTTCAAAAAGCAAAATTGGTGAACACAAATTTTCAACTTTGAAACAGCAGAAACTGAAATCATATTGCTTAAGAACACATTTTTGGCAAAAGCGGGATTACTATAAAAAACAAATGGGGTTGTGCAAATAAACGGGTATCGATTCCGGCCAGTTCTGTAAAAGATAAACAGGCCTCTTTGTGTCAAACTTAGCGACTCTGAAAAATGAAATTGTCAAACAAGCAAGTCACGTTTGAACAATTTCAGTCAACCAGAAAAAATCCAACTGGAACGACTTGCCTTTAACCGAGTTTAACTTAACTAACCGAAAACAAACGGGAGCAGCAAATTCAATTAGTTTAGAAAAAAACTTTCTCAGCGATTGCAAATCACGATAACAGGGTTATAAAAGAATCATTTTTGACATAGAATTGACACCGAATCGAAAAGCTTAAAAACAAACACGTTTGAAAAGCACTTTCAAAAAATCGAGCGGGTTCTCGAGCTAAAAATGAAAGCGGAACGCTTGCCCCAAACAATAAACGGTATCAACGCATGAAAGAAGGCCTTGGTTAAAAAAATCAACACGTTTCCCGTTCCAGGAAAACAAGCAAATGTCGATTAATCCGCGGGTGCACCTTGCTGTTAACAAAATCGCAAACATTTTTTACCCGGGCCGTAGGCACGGGTCAACTGCTAGTTTGTACCAAAGGAATATACAATGTCCATTTTTTCAAATGGCGCAGTTTACACAGCACACTTGCAGTGCAACAGTTTTATTTGCAACGCGTTTGAAGGCACCAGTACACACCAATGTCAGTTCCAC
This sequence comes from Theristus sp. LFF4_11, assembly GCA_030248135.1. NCBI lineage: Eukaryota > Metazoa > Nematoda > Chromadorea > Monhysterida > Xyalidae > Theristus > Theristus sp. LFF4_11. The sequence continues at coordinate 106,671 of JASANC010002475.1, read as the reverse complement.
GAGCATACCCGTGCCTGCGTTTGCAAACTTCTGGTCACCAATGGATTTTTATTTCGATGTTTTTTTGTTATTGGTGTGTTGTTTTAAACGGATATTTTTGAACATTTCTCAAAACTCAACATTTCTCTAATGTTTCAGTTCTCCGAAAGTTCGATTCGATTGCAAACTTTGTGCCAGTGAATTATACAGCGTGTCTAACGTCAGAAAAGTAGATACACGCTGAATAAAAGTGTCCAAAGTTGTGTCCGTGGTTCTGTCCGCTGTAGTGCCCGGGGCGGTGTCCTGTGCCTGACATAAAAAAGTGCATGAAATGAAATGAAAAAGCCGGAGGGTGGTTTCTCCACTCACAGCTGATGAAACGCTTTCAGTTCGGGACAGAGCCCGTGGCACGCTGCGGCGGACAGGACCCGGACACCATTTGGGACATTGTTATTTAGCGTGACATCTGGCATATTCAACCCGCAGAAAAACAGTGCGCATGTATGGAGGCACATGTTCGTGCACTTATCGATTCACATGCACAAAAGTGCGCTTAATTTTTGTCAACCAAAAAACAGATTTTCAAAAAATCAATGCAGATGCGGCCGTTTATTGCTTTTGAAAATTGAAGTGAAAATGAATAGATTACCGTAAGTTTTCGGGTTTGTGCATCTGCATCAGTAAGTGCACTAACATGTGCATCTATACTTGTTCGTTGTTATTTTTTCTGCGTGAAAGAAAATCAAAACAACATTTTGAGCTGAAAGTTTAAGCAATCAGAAAAAAACTTGTGTCCCGATTTGTTGTGTTTCGATCGAATTGTGGAACCTTCGATTTTCGTGCGTCTGCCAACGGACCCAAATTGCCGCTGTGTGTGCCATGTGCCAAAGGCATCCGTTTTCACCCGTTCATTTTGTGTCTCGTTCATATCATTGCAACTTTTGATTCCTTGGTTTAGTATACTCAATATGGTTTGGTTTGGCTGTCATTGAATCATTGTTTTCTTGAACAAGCCATACGAAGCGCGCACCCAATGAAGAACGCGGTGAAAACTTTTTTAAACAAACCAATCATGGATAAGATCCTGAATTACCCAACTGTGTCAATAATAAGACCAATGAACTGACACAGTGGTGTAATTTGGAAGCGTGTGACATAAAAATTCATGTCTTGCGTATCAAACCACTGCAATGAGCACAACGGATCCGTTCTTGAAATTGTTTTGAAATTTCGTTTTTAAAATTCGAGAACTGTTTGCAAAAACGTGTATTCTGAGCCATACTTTTGATATGAGGTCAAAAATTCGGACAAATGTATGCTCGTTTCTTGGTTCATAACTAACCAGTGCTCTTATTGCACATCTACAGGCAATAAGTTTGCTTATTGCTAGCTGTGTTTTGTTCTGCGAAACGGGAGACAAATTTTGAATATCACATTTGATTTATTGACTTTACTTTTAATGAAGAAGTTGCTAAAAACAAGCATCACTGTTGCCGAACACGGGCGTTTCGATTCTCAGTTTTTCTTGTTTACCTATAAAAGCTTCTTCAATAAAGAAATTTAGTTCTTTCTGACAGACAAAAGAAAAAAGATGAACTTTTATCAAACTGAAAAGGCAAAGATCACATGGCAAGAATTTCGCACATGGTGTGATTTTAGACTAAACTGAAGAGGACAATTAAAAATAACTTTAAAGTTTTTACGCTTTTCAGTAAAACAAACGCGACGCAAAAATATAGCTTTTATGTACTTGTATCTGTGTGTACCACATCAGAGACTTGAAAAGAGTTGTCGAGCCAAGTCTCTCACTGCTTACACAAAGCCATATTCCTCCTTTTATATGCGTCTCCCGCATTTTTAGACAATTGACTTTATTCTTAACGAAGAAGTTTCTAAAAACAAGCATCACTGTTGCCGAACACGGGCTTTTCGATTTTTAGTTTTTCTTGCTTACCTATAAAAGCTTCTTCAATAAATTTAGTTCTTTCTGACAGCCAAAAGAAAAAAGATGAACTTTTATCAAACTGAAAAGGCAAAGATCACTGCAAAGTTTTGTGTATCGGCATTGAACGTCAGCCATGGAATGCGTCTGAGACGGACGAAACCATGCACTGCCAAAGGCTTGCTGTGGTCGGAATTTTCAATTGACATTTTTAACACAATTATTGGCAAAGATCTTTGCTGTTAAAATTGTTCTGCCATTGAACTAAGCTCAATCACCAGCTGGTTTGTTTTTTCCAATGCAGCTCGTTTTTATACACCGTGTATAATAGCAATGCACAATGAGAGGGGCCTCTATTTGGGATTGTGGCACACGCGAAATCGAAGGTTCCAGTTTGTCTGTTGCACTGTCAGTCACAGTGGTGTGGTGGCTGACAATTTTAGCTGACGCAAATTTCTTCCACTGCTGCAACTTTCGTCTCAAAGTGTTGCTTCAGTGTTGAATACCAAGTACGGTATCTTATCTACTTTTCGACGGATTTCTGATCATTCGGAACACAAGACGCACAACAATGCTGCTGGTGTCGTTCGCTCCATTTCTATTGGCGCTTCTCCCGTGTGCTCTCGCATACAAAGGGGTTCTACTGATTGCAGACGGATATGAGGGCGGCCCCGACGGACAGGTCTACTCACCTGAGACAGGAAACTGCTCGATCAACAGTGGAAATTTCGGTACGACTGTTTTGCTTCTGTTTTTTTTTGCTGTTCGAATCGAATTAATTGTACGTACATTGAGTGCGTTTACAATGAACAAGAGAATGGCCAAAACGCAGCAGTGCATTCCACAATTGGTGGTACTGTTCTCGCCAAGTTCAGTCTTAAAAACAGCGTTTCTTTAAATAATAACACAATTTTTAGGCAGGGTAATATAATCCAAGCTACGCTGTATCACATATGAAAATAACATGAATAATGCATCACAAAAACGGGAATATGTCAGAATCAGTGACCAACACTGACCTTTTTTTAGTTTTTCAATGTACCGAATGGTATCGGGTTTGTCTGCAGTTTTGTGAATACTATGGTTGCCGCGAGACGTGTCTCGTCTCGTCATTTGTCTCGTCTCGAGCGATTTTTGGCTGTCTCGTGTCTCGTCTCGTCTCGAGACCCTCTGTCTCGTTGAACAGTCTCGTTAAGAATTGTTTCTTGTCTCGTGCGAATCAATTGTGCGTTTTTTATGAAACATGATGTTCATGAATTTCCAGCATTCCAACAGTGACCAGCATCCAGCACACCCAGCACTGAAACCGTGTTTTTGTGGTTTGTTTTGTTTGATAAGAAATAAATGCTTTTTCGGCTTGTGCCCGGCCCCGGCGATTGGTGCTACTATTGACTGTCTGATCTGATGGTTGGTGGATTGATCTGTCTTCTGTGGAAAAGGAAAAACGCAGAATTTTTTAGCATCATGCACTGCATCCTGCATTGCAAAACCTCCTGCACTGCATTCTGCACTGCACCGTTGAAAATGATTCTGAAACTGACGGTTTGTCTCGTTTCGTCTCGAGGATGTTGAAAAAAGGCTGTGACCCTCTGTCTCGTGTCTCGTCTCGTCTCTTCTCGTTTCGTGACCTTCTGTCTCGTGTCTCATCTCGTTTCGTGACCTTCTGTCTCGTGTCTCGTCTCGTCTCGCGACCTTCTGTCTCGTGTCTCGTCTCGTCTCGCGACCTTCTGTCTCGTGTCTCGTCTCGTCTCGTGGGTACCCTGTCTCGCGGCAACCCCAGTGAATACATATCCTGGATAAATATTCCGCAGTCACCTCTCCCTAAATTTTCAATTAAAATGTTTAGTCCGTTTTCCAACAATTTTTTGACGATTGAATGTTTGGACGCATGTTTGGTTTATATCGCACCTCAGGCCGGCTGAGTGGCTCAGAGGATAGCACATGGGATTTCCAATCGGAAGGCCCGGGTTCGAATCCGCTCGTGACCACTCGGCTGCCCTGGGTTGCGTGGGGCTTAATGGTTCGGCAGCACAAACGTCGGCTTTCTTGATTCACAAGATTGCTGTTCCGGTGGCGAGGAACTTAGTGACATCGCGCCCATGCATACCAGCGCAGCTTGCCCAACGCCCACTTCTATGGTAGAAAAAACTGCTTCCAACGTCGCAGCCCATGTGGTGGACAATAAAAAATAGCGACACTGCCTTTCCCCAAGGGCGTTGTGTAAGGATAAAAAGGGGGCAACAAACAACAACATATCGCAGCTCAGATCTTCAGCTGTTTCCACAGTAAAAAATGAAGCAAAAGAAATTGGACATAACAACATGATACAATGTGTCCATGCTTTATAAACGGATTTTTTCTTTTTTTGACAATAAAAGAAAAACTTCCCACCCGTCAAAACTGCGCTCATTTTTTAAGAGATTTTAAAAATCACTGTGTGTTTCAAACCAAACAAAACAAAGCCAACAAATGAACAAAGTGGACAGCCGAAAACTGACAACCTTTTCCAACACCAATAGTATAACAGGAATGCCGGCAACAAGCAAAATTATGCGATTCAGAAACATTATCCGTTGCCATAAAAAACGGATTTCGTTATCAGTTTCATGCTCCAACCGCACAATTTTCGGCATTCGTTTCTCTCAAAAAAAAACACAGTAAGCAACAGCTTGTCAACATACAGTGGCGGCCAAAAGTGTTGGAAAATTGGAAAAGTGTTGGAACGCTGCGCGCGTGTGCTGTGTGCTGTGTATTGCGCGTGTGTTGCATCAGCCGTACAAACGCTATAAAAGAATCCCATGCTATTTTTTGTTTTTAGACCACTGAGTGTATCTAGTACACTATTCGCAGGTTTTTTTCACCGAACCGTACATTAATTTGACAAATACCGAACATTACAACACACCTCCATTGCATGTGACTGGCAGTAAAACTGATTCAAAATCATTAGCAGGAAAACTATTCTACGAAGTATTAGCGTTTGTTTGTGTTTGAATTATCTAACAGACGTATATTGCGTTCATGTTTCGAGTTCCAGACGGGTTGTATTGTTTATTCCGCTGTGTTTTCTTGCCAAGTAATTTTGAAACAGTGTTACTGCCAAATGGAGGTGTGTTCGGTATTTGTCAAATAAATGTATGCTTCAGCAAAAAAAAAATCCTGCGGATAGTGTATTAGATACACTCAGTAATCACAAAAACAAAAAATTAGCATGGGATTCTTATAATACCGTTTGTAAGGCTGATGATACACACGCGCAACACACACGCACACATGCGCGCAGCGTTCCAACACTTTTGGCCGCCACTGTAGGTGGTCGAGGTCGACAAAACCTCTGATTTCTGTTGACTGCCCACGTTCACCCAAGTGCACCATTTGGCTGCTCACTGCAGGAATCCCTAAAGCCGTCGCCGCCGCAGCAGCCTTCTGCCGATGTGCCACGGGCGTGCCACCGGTGGTTTACGTCAGTGGCGGGTGGAGAGGCGGCAGTGCGGACACGGCGACCACGGAGATCCTTGCATACAATGTGCTGACGCAGCAGACAACGGTGTTTGGTCACATGATGGTGGCCAGATACGGCCACGGAATGACGTGCATTGGGCAGGATCTTTATATCTGTGGCGGTGTTGACAACAATGAGAATGTCCTGAGCAGCTGCGAAGTGTGCCACGTGCCGCTCGGCAACTGCTGGCAGATTGCGCCAATGCCAAGTGCTGGTATGTTTTTTGTTGTTGGAGTTTAATGGCAGCCACACGTTTGTGTCCTGGCGCTTCTTTTTTAAAACGCACGCGCACGTGGCATCGACATACTCATGCTCATGATCCACTAGCGCGCGTGCACACGCTCCGGCCCCAACAAAAACTTGTTCAAAACGCAATTGTTCTGACATCTACCTTCTTGAAAAGGCTTGGCTTAGGTTAGGATTAGGTTAGAAATAGTTTTGGCTTAAGATTAGGCTTTAGGATTAAGATTTGAATCAAGTCCGTTTTAGCAATGTCCGACAACGCGCGTGTTTTACCTGAAGCGGATTTTAGAAAAGAAGGGCAGCCCGTTTGTGTGCAGTTGGACAAAGAGCATATAAACGAAACGAAGTGTTTATGTTGTGTTTGGCGACCACATGCAGTGTTTGTTCGATTACAAAGAATTGAAACAATTATACACGTCGTGGCATTTGCGGTTCCTATCCGAATCATATCATGGGGTAGACTGCGAACCACCGACACTTTTTCCAGATGTTCTCGAATCAAAGTTTTCACAGATGAAAAGAACACGCAAACATTGGTTTTTTCCAACCCTAATTTCATGCAAAGAACGTTGTCTAAAAACTCGTTGCATCATTTTTGAAAAAGGGCATTTTTCGGCCTCGCTCAAATTTGTTTGCAATAAGATCGCGCATCAGCCAGTCTTTGACAATGTACCCGAAAAGATATTCCATTTTTTACAGCGAGAAGGCTTAATCATAACAACAATTTTAAATTTTGATTCTGTTTCCGCATCGCGGCTTTCTATAAAACCGGAATATGTATGTACAATGTACACTTGGACTGAATGTTACAAATTGTTTCTAAAAATGGTTGAAAAGCACTAAAGTCGGCTCTTTCAAACTCAAATCTGCAGACGTAACCACGGATGCAATTCCACTGAAATTTTGTTTTGCAATAAAAGCGCATGCTCAACAAAATTAGCATTTTCACGATTTTGTGGTACATTTTGTAATTTTGTGGCTAGGAAAATGCTCACTGTGCGATTTTGTTGAACTTGTATGTACAACTGGTAACCCAGCTCAACACATTTGTGAGTAACTTGTTGGCGATCTCACATTGTATGATTATTGTTGACATGAGAAATCTTGTCATGAGCTTTTTTCAAAGGTTTTTATTTCTGAGTTCGTCAAAGTTAACAAATGATTTTTTCTCAAAATTTTCTGAATTGTAGGCAGTTGCATTTTGCAAAAGAGAAAAAACAAATTACATGCTTAAAAGTCTTTCATGCTTCATGTTCGTGCACCAAACCGTGAACTTACGTGATTCACTTCACTTTTCAGAAGCAGAAAAAGCTGCAGTGCAGAAGAAAAAATCCCTTCCCAGTGCTATAGTCTGGTGCTCAGAGACGCTCAGATTTCAATGATACGCAGTTTGGTATCAATATTGATATCAATACCAATTTTAATATCAGGTTTTAATAAGTTTGACCTTTTTTAGGTTAAAAGACAGCCACTCACTAATATTAGTTCTCGTCCGTCTTGATTTAGACTCGATTGTGTAAAAAAATTAGCAGCTTAATAAACTCCTTAAATGTTTGAATATACGTTTGAACTATCCTTGTGCATTGCGATGGCAAGTTTTTGGTGGCACACAATCTCATAAACTCAATGTTCACTGTTGAATAATACCGATTAATTGCAAACTAATTTTATTTGCACAGCCATATTTGCACAGGTAGGCCATTCATGGTCGAGATGGACGGCATCGTGTACGTCGGTGCGGCGTGGGACTGGCAGAAGTCGATGTTCGCGTACGATGCGCGCCACAACGAATGGAGCGAGAAGGCAGACATGACCAATGCACACTATGTGGGTGGAGTCGTCGCCATCAACGGCTACTTGCTCGTGTGTGGCGGTTATGTTGGGACGGCCGCCTGCGAGGCGTACTACCCGCGCGAGAACGCCTGGTACCCGCAACATCCGATGCTCACTGCTCGTGCTTATCACTCGATGGTCGTCTATGACGGGCAAGTGTACGCGTTTGGTGGCTATGTTGGCGCTGGGCCCAAGTCAGTCGAGAAATACTGGCCGGCCGGAGATCAGTGGTCGCCAATGCCTGGCCTCATCGAAGTGTACTACAGCCGCATGGCAGTTGCTGTTGACACGGACTGCGCAAAGTGAACGGAATGTGGCAGTGATGGGGCAGTCGTGTGAGTAGTGTTGCAAACACACCAAGCGCATGGCGAAAACACACAGCGACAAAAAGTGCCAATTTCTATTTGTGCCAGGTTTACAGGTGCAGTGTGTGTGCTGGTGCGTTTGCAAACTTCTTCATGCGTGCCTGTGCCAATCAGTGAAACAGAAGTGATTTTGGTTTTTTTTATTTTCCAACACACCAAATGTGTGATCGTTGTTAATGCCGCTCGCTCCCACTCCTGTTATGCAAACAGCCATCTTTCTTTGATAGTCCACCGCTGGTCAGCAGTGAAAACTTGGGACAAACGTTTTTTTTTTCACGGTTCTCCTCGCTTCGTTTTCTTTTACATGACGAAAAAAGTGTCAAACGTGTGGTATGATTGGCAGATTTTGATTACTGAGCTTTTTTGTTCTTGCTTAACGTCATTTTTCTGTCTTGTCAACTAGCACTGTATGAAGCGCCGCGGTCAACAATATTCAATTTTTGGTTGTCAGTTAATCAACAGCAAAAAGCAGTTTAGAATTGTTTTGTTGTCAGATTTTCTGCACACCGCCGCAACAAACCTACCGCAACAGCCGTAACCGCTTTTCAGCAATTCTCTTGAATGTCCACGTGTTGCACGTGTCTGCTCAACGGGTATCCGTGAACATCAAGGTTCAGCATCGCAAACGCAGCGCTGTTCACTTGGTACACTTTGTCCATGAATCGGAATTTATTGATCATCAGCAAGTTCAGCGTGGAATCGGCGAACTGATGGCACGGAAACGTGCGTGTTCGCGCCGTTTGAAGAGACGGTGGCTTTCTTGCGTTTGCGGTTGAGTCCGTTTGCAAAGTGTCAGTGGTCGAATGCAGACAGTTTGCCAGTGGTGGCTCGAGCTGAGGGTGGATGCAGTCACGCTGAAGTGCGCATGCGGCCCACCTGCAGAAAAAACGTCAGTTTGTGAAAGAATTATGCGTCATTCGGCATACAAAGGACAACAACGTTTTTCTCAGATTATTCTATTGTAAAAACCAAAAACCAACAATCGAAATACCAACGGAATGGCCGAATAAACATGGCAGCTTGTTTCAATGGTGCAAGGAGCGAGCGACATTTGACTGAAAGAAAAAAGATCTTCAGAAATCCAATTCTGTGTCACACTTGACGGGTCTTTTTAAACGAACTGATTCTTCGTGCAACTCATTCAGTTCATTCCTTTCCTTGCACACACGACTGCGAATTATCTTGGTGTTCCTTGAAAAGGACAATTCCTCGATCGTGCGACTAATTCCGCCTTGATGGAGAATACAAGCACTACTGCCTCACTTATTCGGCCACACCGTCCGTGAAGTGCGTTGTTTGAAGACCCTGCTGCAACTGTGAATCCATGCCATTTCACGCACATACAGTGCACCCGCACACAGTTTTGCGTTATAATTGCCTCCCAGCCACTGCGTTTGTGCGTGCCACCGTGTGTAAGCTGACAATGCCGAGTGTGATGTGTGACGAAAAAAACAAAAAAAATCAATCCGTCTTCAGACTGTGACTTTTACCATCGAATGATGTCAGCGGTCGGCATTGAGTTGGCGACAAAAATCAACTTTGTCGACGCCAATTTGTGCTCTTTCAGTCGAACGTGGTCGCTCGGGAAATAATCAAGCACGCCTGGAAGACATGAGCGGCATTGATGAAGCAGTATTTAGTGACTGCGTTGCTATGTTTCAACACTGCTACGCGTCACTAAATACTGCTTCATGAATGCCGCTTTAGTTCTCTCATATAAATTGCAAACCAAACGTAACAAACCTGCTGTTCTTACAAAGAGCAAGAAACTGCGTGCCAGCGGCTGGCTCATTGGTTTTTCTGACGGAAATTCGGTCCCAGAAAAGAAGCTACGATAAGAACAACAACAAAACCATTCAGCTGCGCTGCACTACTTTTCTTCAAGACCGTTTACTGTAAACAGTGTTGTTGTCCACAAGCACAAACCTATAGCTGGCACACACTTGTGCTACGCGCGCTGGTCTGGTGTTGTGTTGTACTGGTGTGCGTGTGCGTTTGCAGCTGCATCAACTTGTTCAGTTACAAAACGTGCACGGTCCTCAGATAAAGATCACCACAAAAGTTGACGATTTATCCTTGTTTGGAGTAAAATTTCTCAACCAAGACCAGTAAAATTTGTCACCCTCGTGGCCTGGTGGTAGTGCGTTAGACTACAGTCTGTGCGCTCGGGGGATCGAGCCCCGCCGAGGGGTGTATAGACACTTAATGACAGAGAAAACTCGATGGGCGCCCTACTCAATGGCGTTCTGTACGCTTCTCTGGGTTAGCCCTGGCTAAAAACATCGCCTAAAAATCCCAACAACAACAACAACAACCAGTGTCCGTGCAAGCGTTTTCACCTTCGCCAGTTGACTCAAAGATGCTGTATGGGTACACGCCAAACATCGTGACCGGAGAGCGCGCTTTGCGTGCGATGTTCTGGTGGAACCTGTCCAGCTTGTTGTCCAGCCACCGCACGTCAACGTCCGCCAACCAAAAACCGTCCGGAAAACGGTACAGAAGATCCTGAAAGATGCGGAGAGACACTCGTTCAATGAACAACAAATGAACGTGCAATCGTAATGACGGCCCAAAAATCAGACCAGATTCACGATGGGAAATTCATTATATCTTATTTTGGATAGGAACTTTTTACCAGCCTTTTTTCAACTTTTGACTTTTTCAAACTGACCGCAGCAACAATTGGTTTCCAGCGTTGTTCGCTCAAATCTTTCATTAGCGACGGTTCGAATGCGCTGAAGTTCAAATAGCCCACCACATCCGCGGCACACCATGCTTTGATTTCGTCCAGCATCTCTTGGCCAAGACCCAAATCGTAAATGTAGAGTCTGCCCGATAGGACGAGTCAAATTGAAATTCATCCAATTAAAAATCAAAGTCACATGTGTTTGTCTTGTTCATCTAACATACGCACGCACGCACGCACACACGCACGCACACACGCACGCACGCACGCACACACGCACGCACGCACGCACGCACGGACGCACGCACGCACGCACGCACGCACGGACGCACGCACGTATGCACGTATGCACGTATGCACGAACGCACACACACACGCACCTATGCACGAACGCACGCACGCACGCACATATGCACGAACACACACACACACACGCACGCACGCACGTATGCACGAACGCATGCAGACAACCACCATTCACACGGATGTGCGGACACAGACACACAGAGACGTACGCACTGAGGTACACACACGTATTCACGAATGCCAACCCGCACGCACGCACACATGTACGCAAGAACGCGCACACGCACAAACGCACGGAAGCACGTGCCATTCACACGGACGTAAGCACGCTTGGCATACACGTACTGTACGAACGCACTCACGCCTTTTTGTGTCATTATGATGCAGTTACATATCCTAATGGACAAAACAACAAATAACCTGTTTGGCGTTTGGGGCGTAAAGAATCGCTGCTTGAATGAAAGATAGAGATGTTTTAAATTGTTGAAGTCGGCTTTCGCAGCGGCTGTCGCGAAAGCAACTGTCGTTATGGGACGGGGGCCACTGAGTCCGCTTAGATCGTGCAAATGGTAACGCTCCCAGAAGTGCAAGATGCGGCAGTTCACGCGGCGACCCTGAACAAATGACTCCTGCACCAGCCAATCCATTATGCACACGGAGGTCTTGAGAAAAAGGTAACGACAAACAAATAAAACACAAAGTGCACTTTCAAAATTGTTGCCAAATTGTTATTATTCACCGTTCGTATCTCGCCGTTGACATTGTTCGAATAGCACATGTTCACGGTTCGTCCGTTGTCGGCTGACAGCGGACAGGCGCACGGGTCGAGCATGGCCAGGCCGTCTTTGACCGGGTCTTCCTTGCGCGCTGCGTCACGCTTGTGCTCGTTTTCTGACCGCTTGCTGATTGAAGCTTTCATTGTGGAACTGCCAATCGAATCGACTCGCTTCTTCGCCGTCGAATCCCAGTGCCGTCGAGAGTTGCTGTGCGTGTCTGCCATGTTGCCATCATCAATCGAGTGCTCATTCGACCGCACACGATCCGACGTTGCCAGGACGTAAATGAACGTCACCGTGATCACCAACAGCGGCAGCCAGACGGCACGCAACAAGAACGGCTGTTTGCGTCCGTGGTTGAGACGACGCCGCCGAACGATTGGCATTTTCGTTTTTTTATTCCACATTCATCCGTGTCTTGCGGAATGCCACACGTTACACATACAGTCGGAACTCGTAAATTGTAGGGAATCAGCTGATATTACGGTATGCATGCTTTCTGTGCAGGCACATTGCTGTGGTGGAGGCAGAGTTCGGTTTGCACAGGATGCATGCATCACGATCACCAACCAATCAGCTGATTTCCTATAATTTAGAGTTCGACTGTCGGTATAAGATTGACATTACAAATCAACTTCAGTGTGTTCTAAGTTTGAAATGTTTTGCTGGGTGAGTGAACCGCGTGCTCATGAAATGATGCTATTGAAAAGTCTACAACGGGCAGTTTTGATGCGTCAATTTTCGCAGACGAGTTCAGTTCTCACTGATGTTTGTCAAGCGCGATTCACCACAGTTGACTGTTGTTACGACTTCTTGGGAACGTTTCGACATGTCTCTCGGGCATAGATCTTCTTCAGCCAATCCAAAAGAACAACGGAATTTGCTCAGTTCTGTACTGATGGACTCAAACGTGCCAAGCTGATTTTTTGTTTGTTTGAGATTCACCGGTCAAATTTCTAGAATCTGAGACACCAAAAGTGTCACGTTCAAATTCTTAAAAAGTATCTTTGCAAGCGCATAGGATGCAATTTCAAACTTAACGTAACCAATAGCGAACGTTTCACGGTTTAGTCCAGTCCTGTGCAGCGAACATGGCTAGTTGCAGAAATGTGCGCATTGCTACAGTGTGTACCTGTCTGAAACAAAGTTGAAAATCAAGGGTTTCTTATTTCAGATCATTAAAAATTTATGGTGCTGTTTTGTTGTTCTCGTGCATGCAAGCACCAGTTTGGGGTGAACGAAACCATTCAGATTTCAGCTGAGACGAAAAATGATATCGATTTCACATGATCACGAATTTTATGCAAAAACAGTGGTACACCCATACATGTATGTTGAGAACATCCATGATGACATTTTGCGACCAAAAAATATCAATACGATATCAGAACAAAAAAAACATTTCACGCAAACACGCCATGAATCGAACAACAATGCCATTTTTTCGTTTCAGTCAGTTTCAGTTTCTTCCTCTGAGCTGGAGCGTGCAGCTGGTGCTCGGGCGGGTGGGACAACAGCGTCAGACTGAAATTAGCCAACACAAAAAGTAAAAAAGTAGAAAAAAAATATTAACGAGTAGAGAGTGATAAAAAGTAAAACTCTCCAAAAAAAGCAGAGAAGAGAGTGCAGAAGGAACACAGAAAACTTACTATATTTCCCAAGACCACTAAGCTTCGAAAGTGAACCAAGGTACTTTTTTGGCCGAGAATAGACACAGACACTTCGGTACAAACGTGAACGGCGCCCCAGCCTCACACCTGGTCGCCACCAGAGGCGGACGATTGCTGACGGCCAGCAACGGCTTGCAACGGCTGGTCAGAGTCGGACGACTCCGCCGAATTGGCCGAGTTTTGTTGGCGCTGCAGTTTCTGTCTCGGGATCGACATCTGCAATTGTGGACAACGTCAGCAAAGTGGAAGCATCGAAATTTGAAGCGCTGAGCTTGACGGATCATCATAATACCAAACCCGCGCGACGTTACAGGACAAAGGCGAATGCACCTGACAAGGCAATCTGCACAATGTTGTGGCAACAGTGGACCATTTCACATCAACTTGCACCACGTCACAACAAACTGCACCGTGTTACAGCCACCTTCACCATATTAATTCAAGCCTCTCAACGTTGCAACGGCCGCATCACGTTACACCACAGTACTGTCGCACGAGCAGGGTATACACTGTTCAGCAAAGTCGAACTGCTTGCACGGATCATTTTGCAACAATCACTGGCGTTTCAAATCTCAGAATGTCTTGTTCTGTGCAGGAAAATTTTCACATTTTGAAAAAACGCTTTCTCTGGAAAAAATCGCGCAATTAAGAAAAAACCGTTTCTCGCGAATAAAAACTCGCGCACGTGCAACGGCCGATCGTCGTGTGACGTCGATTCGTCGCTGCTGTTTGCGCCCGGTGCGCCGCTGCGAGCGGTCGCCTTTTGAGCGTCGTTGCCGCTGGCGCTGCTTCCGTCGCCGCTGGCCACCTGAGCGGCACGTTTCCGTGGCGCCGTTCGCTTTCGCTCGCGTCTCGCTCTGCTCGGCGACGACGACGACGACGACGATGATGAGCTGGCGGTTGACGCCGCTGCCGGACGCTGCTTCGCCGGGGCGTCTGGTGTTGATTGGTTGTGTTCATATTTAAAAAAATGATTTTTGATTTTCGACCAGATGTTGCTTGCATTTTAAAGTCGTTGTAGGTTCTACAGTCTACACCCTAAAACTAATCCTAAGCCAAGCCTTTCTGACAAGGTGAAACAGGATCAAACTGGTTTTCGCATTTCTGTGTTAAAGAGGAAGAGGACCACCTCCACCGTACATGTACTTTTAAACAAGAAGCCGTGCGGTCCGCATGCAAACGGTAATACAATTGACATGCACGAGAGAAGTGACCGCGACTACAGTCCATCTGGAAAATATGACGTCATGACCAACCAATCAACGCTGAGAACTGTTCATGTCTAATCAATCAGCGCCGAGAATTACTATGACCAACCAATCAGCTAGTTGCATATATTAGCAAGATAGACAAAAGTGTTCAGCGGAAAACCACTGCGATCAAGCTGCTCATCAGGTTTTTTTCTTTCTAACAACTTTTTTCAGACTATGTATATTTTTTGGCCTTTGTATTCAGACTCACTCGCCGCCGCACCGCTGCTCGCGTCTGACTGTGATTCCGCGTCGCTACTGCTGCTCACAGTGGCTCGTTTCTTTGTTGGACTGCTGAAAGGAAAGAAAAAACAGATAAAACCAGATGGATAGTTGAAGAAAAGGTAAAAGAAAATCTTTCTGAACATCCCTTCAGAAATCGACAGTGCACTCCAAAAAAAGAGAAACTGACAAACGATCGAAATCAACAACGAGCGAATGATACCGGCAACCCAAACCGGAGCGCGACCAACGCGCAACAGCACTTTTGGAGGGGATCACTGGTGTGAGGGGTGCACTCCGTGGTACACCACCAGCACAGATTCCGACCGCAGCCACCAACCGTGCGTCCGAGTCACTGGTGCTGCGCCGTTGCCCGTTGTCTGCCTCCTGAACATTGTCGCTGCTCTCCGCCTGCGGCTGAGCGGCCCGATTCTTGGGCGCCTCATCAGAGCTGCTGGACGACGTCGACAGGTACTCTTTGCTTTTCACTGAAAAAAATCGAGCAACGAAATATTTTTAATCTTTTTGCGGGTGTGAGGGCGTGTTTGGCCACTGCTGTGGCATAAAGTATGGAAAAGTTGCGAAACTAATTTTTTTTTAATTTATTTGTTCGCGCGCCGGTTCCGGAAACCCTAAAATATCAAACTCCGGCGGAAACGGGCAATACTGCCCCGAGCCCAATTTAACGGAGTAGACCATTAGATCTTGTTAGGTCACTTTAGTTTCTCCATTGTGTGTCTTGTCCGCAGCGAGGTTCGAACTTTCCACCTACTGAACGGCAGGCGAAAGCCCTACACCTGCGCTACAGACGCGACAAAACTAACAACATTCAAGCTGGCTGCCTGACCAGCTTGAAAACAAAGCACTCAGCCATTAAGTGTGAGCGGGTTTTCAGTGTCCTTGGATTTCATGAAGGAATCCATCGCGAACATTACCTATTTTCACGCTGTTTCTTGTGCCAGAAAGCAATCGTTCTTTTGTTTTTCATTGTTGTACCGATTCGCCACGCCTATATTTAGTGATCCAGTGACCAAATCTATGCTCCACTTCAAAGAAAAACGACCGAATGAGCCAAAATTCAACCACAAAACCAACTGAACACCTTTCATCTTCTGTTTCGCGGACAGATCGGGCGAGTCGCCGCCGCGTCGTCGCTTCACGCGCGGTCGATCCTGCTCTTCCGAGTCTTCCTCCGGTTCGCTGTCGCTCAAAATCGCCGTGGTGCCCGCCTCAAGCGCCGCTTCGCTGGAAAAAACACACACACGCTGTTTAGCATTAGCATTGCTTTAGAAAAACGTACATTTATTCTTTTTCTTTTTTCTTTTTTTTATTTTTTTCTTTTTTGGCTTTTTTCGGGTCCGTGTATTTTTTCTTTTTTGTCTGGTTCGTTTTTTGTGTTTTCATGTTTTACGTTGTTTTATGGGTCTCCGTATCTCATGCCGTCTTAACAGTTTTAGCGGAGCATCCCGAATTCATGCGAAATAAAATGAATGAATGAATGAATTAGACGCGCGCAGGATTGCAGGAGACAAGGACTGCGGAGGAGGTGGAGTCAACGCGTGCACGGAATGTATCGTCACATCACACCACTCCACACTTTCAGTTCAGTTCAGTTTAGTTTTATTCTGCAGTGCACGGCATAATACCAGAGAAGTGTAAGACACCATGAGTAGGCAAGCCAAAAACACCATGTACACTTTTGTCACACGTGTACAAACCCATCAATCAGCGAATACTGCAAAACACCCGGTCTGACCATACACAACCGCTGCCAGCTTCGTTCCGGCGAAACCGGCGTTGCGTGCATTGTCACCGCTCGTGGCCTGGTGGTAGTGCGTTAGACTGTTGTCTGTGCGCTCGGGGGATCGAGCCCCGCCGATGGGGTGTACAGGCGCTTAATGACAGAGAAAACCCGATAACGCCCTCCTCAATGGCGTTCTGTACGCTTCTCTGAGTTAGTGCTGGCTAAGAACATCGCCTAAAAAGAACACCAACACGAACGAACAAGACAACAGGCATTGTCCATGACGCCATCGCGAAAAGGAGCAATCAGGAAGTAACGGTAATTTAGTAACCGCGTAGCTACGTTTGACCACTGCTACGCGTCACCAACTACTGTTTCCATGAATGCCGCTTGAATTCACGCTGTGATTCCCTCCCCCAACCTACAGCAGGCTCCATGAACGCACTCACCGCGCCTTCTTGCGTCGCTCCCTGCGCTCGCGTTTCATCCGTTTCCGGAGCGCGTGTTTCTCGCGTCTTCGGCGTTTTCGCTCGGCCGCAGCCGCGTTCGCGTCGCCGCCGCCGGCCGCCGTGTCGTCAAACTCGAGGTCGGAGCTGTCGTTCACGAATTCGTCGTCGCGCTTGCGGCCCTGAACGACGACGGAAATTTTCGGATTCAAAAATTCCGTTTCAAGATTCCTGCTTTATGTCCTGTCATTCTCGTAGATTGGGGGGGGTGGAGCATACCGGTCACCGCAACATGGTGCTGGTCCCACTCCCTGCAGATCGTTTGCTTCACCACGCCGTCACCACACTGGTGTGCTTGCAATTGATGGTTGTGCTCAATGCGTTTGCACACCGTGGACGCGTCAATTCAAATTTGCGATCAGCAATCACGCAATCATGAAGGATCGTTTGGCGAATTTTGAAATGCAAAACTACTCCCAGCGTTACTCGTCATGTCGCGCATACCGAGCGTGCAGCGGTCGACTTCGACTTTTTCGGCTCCGCCTCCACCTCCGGTATGAACATGATGCCCCTGGTTCGCTCAATGAACTGCTGGCGGCGTGCCTGCAACTCGCGCAAGTTACGCTGCTCCTCGGCCTCGCGTTCGCGCTGAATCAGAAAAGAAAAACACAACTGAAAAGTTTTCGACAAAACAAGTTTTCTTCTCTCTCTTTGTCATGGATTTCATGGTGAAATCGGCTGTAAAAACTGAAAAAAATCGTTTTTCTTGAATTGTTTCACGAAGAATGGAACGATTATTGGTGTGCTGGAAAGGGCACGGAACATCCAGCACTATAAAAAAGCAAAACAAACAAAAAAAATCACCAACAACAAAGAAAAATACACATTTTTCTCGCCCTTTCCGTCACGCACCCACGCCCCCACCTGCAATTCCCGTTGACGTTCTTCCAAGATTTCCCGTTCCCGCTGCTGACGTTCCCGTGCCGCTCGCTCCTCTTCGTCCTTCAGGCGAGCTCGTTGCACGTGGTATTGCGCCTGCAATGGTGCAAAATTGAGCTTTGGAGCAAAAATAGCGAAAACACTTTCGTCATTTTTTTTGTTGTCTCAGTTCGCGGCATTTGGAAATCCAGCTGCACATTCCGCGTCTGATTGGCCACGACATTAGCATCAACTATACTGCTCGTCTACGGAAGACAGTGCCTTTTTTGGACAAAACACTTGCAATAATCTCACGTTGAAAACCGAAAAAACGTTCCGTTTGAGCGCGCATGTTCGTTTGAAAGTGCATCAGTGAGAGAACAACAACCATGCTGCATGGACGAAAGTGACCGACTACAGGCTGACTGTAGCTGGAAGACGATCACGGACTAGACTATTAGGACTCTCTGCACCACTAGGGCTGTATCAACAGACATTTCCAGGCGAGCACTGAATGACAACTGGAAGGTCGTATCGTGTCATCGGTGAGATGTAGAAAAACGGTGACCTCTCATAAGGGATCTGTCCTGTGCCCCTCTGGAAGTACGTGCACCGTCTGCCAGGCGTGCCTCTCACCTGTGTCACTAAATGGCCACATTGGCGTGCCTCTCACCTGTGTCACTAAATGGCCACATTGGCGTGCCTCTCACCTGTGACCAGGGCGTTTCCTCCCACCCCCAAAATTTATTGTTGCGATTTCAGGGGCTGAAACCGTGACAGAAGGGGGGTTTTCGGGTACGCTGAGTTCAAAAATCTTATTTACAAGTTTGCCCGACGCTTCTACTGTGCCCTAAACGCGTATGCCATGGGCATGAGGAGGGAAAATTCCTTGATAATCAATTTTAAATGAAAAAACGCACCACAAGGAACCTGAAATCCTGTTACAAATACAAATCGAGGTCGCTGAGTCCGAATATTTGCTATACGAATTACTCCGCGCCCTAAAAACGGCCTCTATAGGGACGGAAAGGGAAAAAAATTTAAAAAAAATCGGAAACTAGCAAAAAAAACTGAAAACTGAGCCATAAACACAAATCGAGGTCACTGAGTCCGAATATAACGTTTATTTTGCCATACGAATTACTCCGCGCCCTAAAATGGCCTCTATAGGGACGAAAAGGGAAAAAACTTTAAAAAATGGGAAATTAGTAAAAAAAACTGAAAACTGATCCATAAATACAAATCGAGGTCTCTGAGTCCGAATATGACGTTTATTTTTGCTGCGCACCCTAAAAACGGCCTCTATAGGGACAGAAAGGGGAAAAATTGAAAAAATCGGAAACTAGCCAAAAAATTTGAAAACTAAGCCATAAACACAAATCGAGGTCGCTGAGTCCGAATATGACGTTTATTTTGACATACAAATTATTTCGCACCCTAAAAACGGCTTTTATAGGGACGAAAAAGAAAAAAATTGAAAAAATCGGAAACTAGTCAAAAAATCTGAAAACTAAGCCATAAACACAAATCGAGGTCACTGAGTCCGAATATAACGTTTATTTTGACATACGAATTACTCCGCACCCTAAAAATGGCCTCTATAGGGACGAAAAGGAAAAAAATTAAAAAAATCGGAAATTATTCAAAAAAATCTGAAAACTAAGCCATAAACACGAATCGAGGTCGCTGAGTCCGAATAGATTTTTTCCTTTTCGTCCCTATAGAAACCGTTTTTAGGGTGCGGAGTAATTCGTATGTCAAAATAAACGTTATATTCGGACTCAGTGACCTCGATTTGTGTTTATGGCTTAGTTTTCAGATTTTTTTGACTAGTTTCCGATTTTTTCAATTTTTTTCCTTTTCGTCCCTATAAAAGCCGTTTTTAGGGTGCGAAATAATTTGCATGTCAAAATAAACGTCATATTCGGACTCAGCGACCTCGATTTGTGTTTATGGCTTAGTTTTCAAAATTTTTTGGCTAGTTTCCGATTTTTTCAATTTTTCCCCTTTCTGTCCCTATAGAGGCCGTTTTTAGGGTGCGCAGCAAAAATAAACGTCATATTCGGACTCAGAGACCTCGATTTGTATTTATGGATCAGTTTTCAGGTTTTTTACTAATTTCCAATTTTTTAAAGTTTTTTCTCTTTTCGTCCCTATAGAGGCCATTTTAGGGCGCGGAGTAATTCGTATGGCAAAATAAACGTTATATTCGGACTCAGTGACCTCGATTTGTGTTTATGGCTCAGTTTTCAGTTTTTTTGGCTAGTTTCCGATTTTTTCCCTTTTTGTCCCTATAGTAGTTGTGTTTAGGGTGCAGAGTATTTTGTATAGCAAGACAAACATTATATTCGGACTCAGCAACCTTAAATTGTATTTATGGCTCAGTTTCGGATTTTTTCACTAGTTTCCGATTTTTTTGTTTTTTCCTTTTCGTCCCTACAGAAGCCGTTTTTATGGTGCAGAGTAATTCGTATGGCAAAATAAACGTCATATTCGGACTCAGCAATCTCGATTTGTGTTTATGGCTTAGTTTTCAGATTTTTTGGCTAGTTTCCGATTTTTTTCAATTTTTTTCTCTTTCCGTCCCTATAGAAGCCGTTTTTAGGGCGCGAAGTAATTCGTATAACAAAATAAACGTTATATTTGGACTCAGCGACCTCGATTTGTGTTTATGGCTTAGTTTTCAAATTTTTTTTGGCTAGTTTCCGATTTTTTCAATTTTTTCCCTTTCCGTCCCTATAGAAGCCGTTTTTAGGGCGCGGAGTAATTCGTATGGCAAAATAAACGTTATATTCGGACTCAGCGACCTCGATTTGTATTTGTAACAGGATTTCAGGTTCCTTGTGATGCGTTTTTCATTTAAAATTGATTATCAAGGAATTTTCCCTCCTCATCCCCATGACATACGCGTTTAGGGCACAGTAGAAGCGTCGGGCAAACTTGTAAATAAGATTTTTGAACTCAGCGTACCCGAAAACCCCCCTTCTGTCACGGTTTCAGCTCCTGAAATCGCAACAAAAAATTTTGGGGGTGGGAGGAAACGCCCTGCCTGTGACACTAAATCGCCACATTGGCGTGCCTCTCACCTATGTCACTAAATGGCCACATTGGCGTGCCTCTCACCTGTGTCACTAAATGGCCACATTGGCGTGCCTCTCACCTGTGACACCAAATCGCCATATTGGCGTGCCTCTCACCTGTGTCACTAAATCGCCACATTGGTGTGCCTCTCACCTGTGACACTAAATCGCCACATTGGCGTGCCTCTCACCTGTGACACCAAATCGCCATATTGGCGTGCCTCTCACCTGTGACACTAAATCGCCACATTGGCGTGCCTCTCACCTGTGACACTAAATCGCCACATTGGCGTGCCTCTCACCTGAGACACTAAATCGCCACATTGGCGTGCCTCTCACCTGAGACACTAAATCGCCACATTGGCGTGCCTCTCACCCGTGACACTAAATCGCCACATTGGCGTGCCTCTCACCTGCGACACTAAATCGCCACATTGGCGTGCCTCTCACCTGTGACACTAAATCGCCACATTGGCGTGCCTCTCACCTGTGACACTAAATCGCCACATTGGCGTGCCTCTCACCTGTGACACTAAATCGCCACATTGGCGTGCCTCTCACCTGTGGCACTAAATCGCCACATTGGCGTGCCTCTCACCTGTGACACTAAATCGCCACATTGGCGTGCCTCGGCGTGCGCCAAATGGCGGTCAATATGACGGTGGTGCGTGCTCGATGGCAGGTCCATTGGTTTCGGTTTCGAAAGGTACGTGAAATACCTGAACATGCGGACAGAGTCTATCAGAATAAAAACAAGAACGAATAAAGTATGCAAGTTCTGCATTGGGATCATAGTTGTTCTAGGGGGGGGGGGGCCTGGGGGGCCGCCCCCCCCAAAAAAATTTTTGAATCTATCTCTATCAGACAGTTTTTTTCGGCTCAGCTATTATCTATCTAAAAAAATTTCTCAGCCAGCTATCTATCTGAAAATTTTTGTCTTCGAAGACATAAAATGAGTCAATTTTTGACCAAAATTGACCATTTTTGCTCGTAATTCTTAAAAATTTCGTTAATTTTAGGTAAAATACGCGTTTATACTTGATTTTTAGTGTATTTTTAGCATTATTTTGCTGTTTTTATAGCTTTTTAGCGTTTTATAAATTTAATTTTCCCCCCCCCCAACTCCCCCCTCCCTCCCTCCCTCCAAAATTTTTTCCCCTCTATATCCCCCCCCCTCGGCTCTGGAACAACTATGATTGGGATTGTTACACTTGTTCGAACTTCATTGACAGTCAAACTGTGGATGACAGACGGAAAACGAAATTGTCCGTTTTGTTCGGAAATGCTGTCGTGTTTTTCGCCAAAAGAAAGAAACCGACATGAATGGGCTTCGTTGCGAGTAATAATTTTGCAGCCTTCTATCTCATCTGGAAATCTGCTCCAGCTATCTATATCGGCTCCCTGGAACAACTACGACACAACAACACGACTCTGCAACAAAAAACAAAAACCAAAAACGAACGCACGTCTGCGCAATCTTCAAGTCGGTGACCGCGCTGAGCACCACCTTCAGACTGGACTTCTCATCGCCGAGGATGCGCGTCGCGAGACTCTTCAGCACGTAGGCCATGTTGTAGACGATCACGTGGTCGTGCGGCGCAACCAGGCGAGCCTGTGCACGAACGAATGCGAACGCGCCGTAGGGCGTGTATAGACTGCGGAGGAGGTGGAGTAAACGCGTGCACGGAATGCATCGGACTGCGGAGGAGGTGGAGTCAACGCGTGCACGGAATGCATCGGACTGAGGAGGAGGTGGAGTCAACGCGTGCACGGAATGCATGCGTGACATCACAGCACTCCACACTTTTGTCACACGTGTACAAATCCATCAATCAGCGAATACTGCAAAACACCCGGTCTGAGGTCTGACCATAAACAACCGCTGCCAGCTTCGTTCCGGCGAAACCGGCGTTGCGTGCATGGGCATGATCGAGCCCCGCCGACGGGGTGTATAGGCACTTAATGACAGAGAAACACTCAATGGGCGCCCTACTCAATGGCGTTCTGTACGCTTCTCTGGGTTAGCACTGGCTAAAAACATCGCCTAAAAATCCCAACAACAACAACAACAACAACAACAACAACAACAACAACAACAACAACAACAACAACAACGCGAGTGCAAAAACACTAGGGGAATCAGAAAAATGAAATGCGGAGTGACGCGAGTTTATGCGGTGAAAGGCGCATTACCTGCATCTTTTCATCTATTAAAATGCGTGCTATGTGGCATTTGACTAGTTTGATGTGCTCGTTTTCATACAGCGCATTTTATCGCATCAAAACAGATGGAACTGATTACATGAAGCAGCTCACAGTCGAACTCGAAACTGTAGGCAATCAGCTGATTGGTTCGTGATCACGTGCGACATGCATATGGCGTTCCGTGCATGACAAACTCCGCCCGCACAGCAATGCCTGCGCAGAGAGCATGCGTGTGCACCAGCCAATCAGCTGATTGCCCATATAGTACACCGCGAAATGACGTCAGAGAAGAGACGGAGACAAATCGGCCGACACAAGACGAGATTCATGGCGGTGTGTGGTCGTGTGTGGCCACCTTTGCCGTCTGAAACGTGAGATTTCCAGAAGAGCGAAAACAAAATGCGCACCTTTAGCAGTGCAGTCTTGCACTCGGCGAGTTTGCCAGCACGAAAGTACGCACGCGCCAAATACAGCAGCAGGTCGACGTTACGGTGCATGTTGAACTTGCGCATGCAGTTCTCGTACTGAAACAACGCAATTTTGTGCATTGTGCTGTGCTTGAATACAGTTGCACTAAAGGCGCATTCATGAAGCAGTATTTAGTGACGCGTAGCTGTGCGTAAATACGGCTTCATGAATGCCCCTCAACGTCATCATAACAGTAACGCCGTAATGTGTGCTGTGCACAGTCACAAACAAACACACCGGCTTACATGTGCTGCGACATGACACCAGGCTGCTGTGTAGTTTTTCACGTTTTTCTTTGTTTGTGCCTGTGCAACAGCACTGCGTGCTAACAGGGTGCACGCTCTTGAAAAAACAAGAGATAAAGTATGTTTGTTCAAGACTGTCACTTTTGTCGCAGAATACAGAGCGCACAACTTTGCAATACAATACACGAAAAAAAACGAATGCATGTCATTTGGCATGAACTCAAGCACAACCGCAATTCGTGGCTGAGTATGTTTTCGTGCCACTCCAATACCGCTTTTTTCTGCTTTTCTTGTATTCTGCGTAAAGAAACAGTGACATCTTTGAGGCCCGTTCATACCTGACGTATGCAGACGTACGTCAGGTATGAACGGTAGTATGGAATACGGTAATACGGGACCTATAAAGTGACGTGACGTGCCGTGACGTGCCGTATGCGCATACGTCAGATATCAAACCGGGCCTTTAGACAAAGACACTGCACTCAAAATCTGACCACACCATCTGCACGGCGGCGACGTGCTGCTTCTGCTCCACGTACACGTGCGCAATGTTCAGCCAAACATCTGGGAAGTCGGCGGTTGCCTCGCGCACTTGCGCGAAAACGTCGCGCGCTTCCTGGATCAGGCCCTGCGCGGCTAGCACGCAGCCTGCGACGGAATGCAGGTGTTCCAGGCGAAACGTTTGGTTTCGTTTAGCTCTTTTGTTTTTGATTATTTAGTTTATTTCTGCGACTTGTCTGTGACAATGTTAAAACGTCTTGCACATAAGAGCGGTGTGACTAGCGCTCGATGGCCAAAAATGGAATTTTGACATTTTGGGCTAAAACGATCCTACTAAGTGTCCTGAGTAAGCGCACAAAATTTTTCGGCCAAACACCTACCGTAACCCGAGTTATGGCCATTTTATGTGTTGGCCGACGGGCGCCGGTGACTCCGGCGACCGATCGTCGAATTGCATTTTCTGGGCTTTTAAAGCAATTTTACGCAAATATCCGAGGTGACCACGTGAAAGAGGAGAACAAACTGAATCAGATCCACTACTTTTTGATTAAATTTAGCAAATTTTTAGTTGTGCACTGAAATTCTGGCTTGTACGACAGAGATTTTAAAAAAGCGCCCGGCTCTAACGGTTT
Source organism: Theristus sp. LFF4_11 (assembly GCA_030248135.1). NCBI lineage: Eukaryota > Metazoa > Nematoda > Chromadorea > Monhysterida > Xyalidae > Theristus > Theristus sp. LFF4_11. Next base: position 81,658 of record JASANC010002475.1, on the reverse strand, counting down.
CAGAAAATTTCGCAATAACAAAAAGATAGCCCAGATTCTGGGCTTTACGTTGATGTTAAAATCGTGCCCCGTTATTACTTTTTGGCTATTTTAAAATAGGTTTCCGCCGGCCTGGTGGCCAAAAATGTCGAAAAAACGGCTTTTTTGCCATATTTTCCTAACTCTTGTCTGCCAGGGTCATCGCATTCTGCTCTAAACTTGCTGACGTGACCTTCTGCTGTACTTTGAGTAAGTTTGATTTTCTAAATGACCCAATGGAAACTCCATCCAAGCAAAAATAAAGGCTGTTTTTCGACCGATTTTAGCCGAAAATCACGTGACTACCGGTTGTTACCACTGATACTGAGAACTACGTAGATTCTTATGTTGGTAGAAAGTTAAACTACCTTTTTGGCTACAATGCGGTACTCAGGTAGTGACCAGTCATAGATTGCTGAGTTTGTAAAGGCTTTATTTGCTTCACCAAATGTGGCAAATATAGCAAAAAATAGTGTTTTTCGAATATTTCGAATGCTGAATTTGACTAGAACTTTCTTTCAAGAACACTACAGGAATAAAAAAATACCACTTTCAAGCTTAAAAATGGTTAAAACGGTAAAAAGCGTGCTTTTCGGGTTACGGCAGTTACGATATGATTACGGTATTTAATTAAAATTGATTATCTGATTAAAGAGAATTGATTGATACTAAATTTAGTCTTATTAGTTCAAGTATAACACCATACGGACCAGAAACAACCCAAACAAAAATCCTGAATGTTGGGTTACTGTAGCAAAATTTAACAACGGTACCATTTTTTCGGATTCAGCGCAAAAAGTTGCTCTAATACACGTTCTTGGATTTTGTCACCGTTGCTCCGCAACTTGTCGTCACACTAGGAAATACCCTGTACATGAGTACACATAAAAGCATGCGAAAAACACTATTTTTGGCTATATTTGCCACATTTGATGAAGCAAAAAAAGCTTTTGCAAACTCAGTAATTTATGACTGGTCACAATCTGACTACCACATTGTATCTAAAGAGTTAGCTTAACTTTCTACCAACATAACAATCTCCATAGTTCTCAGTATCAGTGGTAACAGCCGGTAGTCACGTGATTTTCGGCCAAAATCGATTGAAAACAGCCATATTTTTGCTTGGATGGAGTTTCCATTGGGCCATTTAGAAAATCAAACTTACTCAGAGTACAGCAGAAGGTCACGTCAGCAAGTTTAGAGCAGAATGCGATGACCCTGGCAGACAAGAGTTAGAAAAATATGGCAAAAAAAACGTTTTTTCGACATTTTTGGCCACCAGGCCGGCGGAAAACTATTTTAAAATAGCCAAAAAGTAATAACGGGGCATGATTTTGGCATCATCGTAAAGCCCAGAATCTGGGCTATCTTTCTGTTATTGCGAAATTTTCTGAAACCGTTAGAGCCGGGCGCTTTTTTAAAATCTCTGTCGTACAAGCCAGAATTTCAGGGCACAACTAAAAATTTGCTAAATTTAATCAAAAAGTAGTGGATCTGATTCAGTTTGTTCTCCTCTTTCACGTGGTCACCTCGGATTTGCGTAAAATTGCTTTAAAAGCCCAAAAAATGCAATTCGACGATCGGTCGCCGGAGTCACCGGCGCCCGTCGGCCAACACATAAAATGGCCATAACTCGGGTTACGGTAGGTGTTTGGCCAAAAAATTTTGTGCACTTACTCAGGACACTTAGTAGCATCGTTTTATCCCAAAATATCAAAATTCCATTTTTTGGCCATCGAGCGCCCCATATGGCATTTCATACCGTTCTTATGTGCAAGACGTTTTAGTGTTTCTGAGTGCACACTTATCATTGTTGTTGCGTTATTGTTGCGTTGCTGTTATCTGCATTGCGGACATGTTTTGTTGGATTTGGTACGTCAGAAAACGAAGACAAGGGCGGCGCCTCAACGAACGCTGATTGGCTGGTTCCATTCCTACACTGGCCAATTGGCTAGTAGAACTCAAACCGCGTTCAAAAAACCAACCGATCCCATTCGCAGCCCAGATGTTCGAGGGTAGAATTTTCAGCGCCTTCCGAAAATGGTCGAGCGCCCGATCACGGTGACGTTTTTCCTGAAAAAACCGTTCAAATTTTAAATCGCCGCGTCAAGCAATAAAGCTGGTCTTCTATCTATCTATCAATGTATTGAGTCGCAGAACTCGAAAAAAAACATCCACACATCCATTTTATTTCGCGAAAAGCAGGAAACTCCGGCGTACATAAAAACAGCATGCGGTAAACGGAGATCGAAAAAGTAGCTGCAAAAAAAACTACAAGATAATAATAAAGTATGTTTGCCTGATCCTGTCACTTTTTCTCGCGAAATACAGAGCTCGCGATATGAGACAGCACGGTGTATCGGAGTTGCAGGAAGACTACAAATCGGTGTTTGAATTGCATTATAGCTAAACCCGCAACATTCGTTCTCTCAAACACATGTGCTCTGTATCGTGCAATGCAACCCGAAAAGTCAGGCAAAGTGACATAAGCAAAAACATACTTTGCAACCAAGAAAAGAACCGGTCCGTACGCCCCCTAGGGATAGCAGGAAAACACCGTTAATCCAGCTTTTCTCGCTCAATTGTGTGTTTGGCAAACTCTAGAGCAATATTTGAAGCTGGAAAACCATTTTAGAGAAAAAATCCCCGGGTAAAAAAACAGTTTCAAAACCGTGAAAAAACCGGTTTTTCACAAAAAAACGGTTTTTTCACAAAAACGGTTTTTTCCATCCCCACCCCCGCGGCGGGGGGTCACCTTCTCCCGGTCGCGCGCCGCCGTCGGCAGGAAGAGCGTCTCGAGCCAGACGTTGCCCAACGCCACCAGACTGTACGGATCGCTCTGGTGGTCGGCGAACTTCAGCACGTGCTCGAACTTCTTCTGCGCCGGGCCCCACTCGCACTTGGCCATGTGCAGATTGCCGATCAGCGTCCACGCGTCCGCGTTCGCCTGGTTGACCGCGAGCGCGTCCTTGAAGCACGAGGAGGCGTCGTAGATTTGGCCGCGGTCGCGCGCCAGGCAGCCGAGGCGGAGGTAGCCTGTCGGGCGGCGGTTTTTTTGGTTCGGTTTTTTTGTGTCGTGCAGTTTTTGTTCGTCTTCAAGGAGTACGGTATTCAATTAGCTGCATTCGGTCTCGACACGATCTTGCTCCAATGAATGAACGTCCTGATCGTCAACGAGAGAAACTATGACACCAAAAAGCAAAACGAAATCAAGCGACCACACTCACAATCAATGTAGCCGGGCCGTTCTCGTAGTATGCTCTTGTAGAGCTTCTCAGCTTTGTCGAACTCACACAGCGACTCAAACACGCGCGCCAGATTGTATTTCACAGTGACCTGAAAAAAACACCAACTTTCTGAATTTGGAATTCACAACTTTTGAGACATAGTAGATTTTAATGACAGACTGCTGGACATTGTTTTTTTTTCAGGGTCTAGAGACTTGTCGAAATGACGAGCCTTCGCTAGAACAGTGTTCAGCACTCGCGGTGAAAGAAAAAATACTGACGTAAAAACTGACGTAAAAATTCGTTTTTCGCATGTATGCAAGGCACAAGCCAACCACGAACTTAGACATCAAAACCTCTTTTCAGAAAAAAACGTTTTTCCAAACTCACCTGTATTGCAGTCACTTGCAGCCTCACGTCATCAGTGGCCGTCTCGAGCTCAGCTTCGGTTTTCAATTTCGCTTCCTCGAAAAGCTTCTGAAAAAGATTTTTTCGCAACGATATCAGAAGCAAAAGCGTTCCTAGAGTCCATGGCAAATGGTAAAGCTGATATCCAAAACATGATTCCATGCTCATTGCTATTCGCAAAGAAAAAACGCCGGAAACCACTGGGAAATTTTTCTGAGCGCTTTTTTGTCGAAAAAAGAAAAAAATTCATGTCACAATTCGAAGGCGATGGTGTCCTTTCAGACGTTGACAACAAAAAAACACGCAACAGACGTGCTGAAGTCCTCTCGTCTGAAGACCGGTCACTCTGTTGAGTGTGCACAGTAACGCGGCATCCATGAAGTAGTATTCAGTGACGCGTAGCTGTGTTAAAACATGGGCAACACGGTCACTGAAATACTACTTCATGAATGCCGCTCTCAATGTTGCGCAGTCACTAACAAACACACAGGCACACACGCGATATCGCTAAGTGCGCTTTCTGAGTTTGTTTGCGTGGCATAGCAAAGCAAACTGTAGCATTTGTCGCGGCAGAGCTCGCAGGAAACGCAGCCATATGGACTGCCATAGTGCCATGCAGCTGATAGCACGACAGTGCTGACGTTTCAGGCAGACATAACATCCGTCTGCGCTGGTCATCATGTTTGATTGGGCTACAGCCCCAGGGCCTTGTCGTACTGGCGAGCCCGAGGGTTCGCGGTATAATACGCGCTGACCAGGCGAAACCGCAAGAACCAGTGCTTGCACGTTATAGTGCAACGCCGAGCTGATGGATGGAGTTGCAAAGAGTTGCAACATTCGCGCCAGCCCCCCAAAAACCACAACAGCAACAACAAGAACACCCGTGACGCGTTGGAACCTTCGCCTGCGGCAGATGACCGAGCGTGAAATGCAGCGAGGCCATGTTGTTCAGCAACTCGGCCGGCATCTCCGCCGCGGCGCCGACCAACTCAACCAGCAGCTGACGGGCACGCTCATACGCGCTGAGGGCGGCCTGAAAAAAAAACAAAAAAAAATAAACACACGGCAAATCAACTGATCAAACGGGATACAATACATCTTTCAAAACGCCTTGCACACAAAAGCGGTATGACTAGCGCTCGATGGTGAAAAGAATGGAATTTGAATATTGTGCGCTAAAACGATGCTACTGAGTGTCCTGAGTAAGTGCACAAAATTTTCCGGCCAAAGACCCACGCTATCGCGAGTTATGGCCATTTCATGTGTTGGCCGACGGGCGCCGGTGACTCCGGCGACCGATCACCGAATTGCATTCTTTGTGCCTTTGAAGCAATTCTACGCAAATCCGCTTAAAAGCGCCAATCATGGAGCATGAGCGGCTTAGCGTCAGTTCGCGTCACGTTCATGAAGCAACAACAGAGCAGCTTTATTTCACGCTCACGTTTTAGAGCGCACGCGCGCGCTGAAGCGCTGGCAGCGCATGAATGATGCAGGGAAGCGTTGGCCCTGTGCAGCACGCGTTGGCTAACAGGTCGGGCGGGCTAGCAAGCCTGCAGCGCAACTGGCACCGCTTCATTTTGTCATTCGTGATTGAGCTTGCCGCCTACGCTTTAGCGCGCGCGTGCATCAATCTACCTCAACGGTTTCACCCATATATTTCCACAAATTTTCCACATCTATCCAACCAACACTGTGCGGTGTTAGTCGTGCGGTTTCCCCGGTTGATCACAATGACCATCGGAGTTTGAAATTGCGGCAGGATTGCAAACATTCAAATCAAAATTCAAAATTCAAACTTGAACGTGCGTGATGACGTATCTGCGCTGTACAGCGGCGGACGCATGTATGAATGGAAGTAAACACGGATGGATGTATGAATGGAAGTAAACACGGATGGATGTATGAATGGAAGTAAACACGGATGGACGGATGGATGGCGGAACAAATAACGAGAACGCAAAAAAAGAAGCCGAAGCGCAAAACGAGCCACCGGCCTGCGCGTCGGTCTCCTCGAGCAGCTGCGCGTACTCGATCCACACCTCGACGTCGTCGTCGCACAGCTCGATCACCTTCTTCAAGTGCTCGCGCGCCTGTTGACGCCGGTCGCGCCGTTTCACGTCCGACAGCGACGACGCGACAACAACGCCGCCGCCGGTCGCCGCCGCGGCCGCGTGCTGCTGCGGCGTCTGCACGGCTGCGGTCTGCGCGTACAGCGAGCCGAGTATCTTCGTCGTCTCGTAGTTGGACGGATTCTGCTTGTGCACCTTCTCGAAGCACGCGATCGCCTGCAATGACAGGGTGTGTGTGTGTGTTGATCGGTAAACTGTTGCTGTTTTTATGTTTTTTTGTTATTGTTGGTGCTCAGTTGAAAGCAAGAAAAACTTTTATCCAGCTGTTGCATGGGATCTTCTTTCAACTGGGGGGGGGGTTGGGTTGAAGTAGTGGTATAGCCGGTTGTTTCGAAAGTGACACAGCGAAATGACGTCATCACGTGTGCTGTGTGTGCGTGTGAAACAACACTGCGCTGGTTATCAGACGCACAGCAACCAGGATTTACCAGTTTTCGGCTGATGCACCCCGAGCAAGTGAACAACAGCCGCGTGTGACAGTGAGCGAAAGAGCGAAACTGGCGCCGGAGTGAGCATCACAAATGGGCGGCTTTCACAACATATGACGTCATGTCGGTCGGACGGGTTTGAATAAACGGCGGTGTTTTCTTATTCAAAACGACATTGCGCGTTCATTGCAAAACAGCTGCTCAAAAAAACTCTAAACTGTACACACTCACATTTTCGTAATCCTCGCGATAGATATACATTTGGCCGAGCCCGAAGAACGGCAGCACAAACGAGGAGCTTGCAAATTGGGTCGCCTGAAAGTTCAAGAAAGTGAAGCGTTTTCAACTCAAATCACAAGGAAACGAGACACACCATGAAAAAAAGCTTTCAGCCAGATTAGAAACCTGATGTCTTTTATCTAATCAAAGCACACTTCAATTGACATGAGTTTGCACGGCCTAACACAAGGCAGAAAACCACACACGATCGCTAATATGCCTCGCTTTACAGAAAACGCACTGATAAAAAGCACACCAATTGCAAAAAAAGATACACACGACTTGCGGCGCAAGTGTTCAGAAGTGAACACAACCCAACCACAACTCATTTTTTCCGTCGTTCAACCGCGAAAAATTCAATCTTTCAACAACAACAACAACTTGTGTTCAACGTTTCAACAATAGAAACTTATGTCAAAAAAACAGCCAACTTCACAAAAAACACCACCATTCAGTCGTGCACCATTGCCTGCACCACCTGATAGTAATACTGAAATGCCTGGTCGCAGTCGTTCTGCACGTGAAAACATCGTGCCAACTGGTAGCAGCTCTCCGCGCGCATCGCCTCGTTTTCGGTCGAGTGAAACGCGTGCAACGCCAGGCTGGTCACCTTTTCGTAGTCCTGGTTGGAAGCGGACGAAAAAGTTCTCGTCTGAATGCGGTGCATTTTTGGGATCGGTTGGTTGATTGGTTGGCTTTTGGGCAAATTCGTGCGCACGAAATTTATCCGGCACAACACGTCTCGTTCAATGAGCATAAAAAACAGCAATTCAGCGCGGCACGTTATCTACGTTTCCGTAAATCCTGGTTGAACGGACGGAAACGCATAGAAAAGTTCCTGTGGTGAACCTTGAATCGGTTGGTTGGTTGGTTGGTTGGCGGGTTTAGGCAAATTCATGCGCACGAAATTTATCCGGCACGTCACGTCTCATTCATGGAGCAAAGAAACAGCAATACAGCACGGCACGTTATCTTTCGAACACGTGCTCGTTCATACAAGCATTCACACATGACGTGCCGGATGTAATGTCGTGCATGAATTGACCCCTTCAGTACGTCACCCGCAGTGACTTCTCTCTCTGATGTTGATGTTACACAAACACACCAGCACAGATCACACTGGGCGCATGGCCGCACAACGCATGCATGCCGGTGTGTTTGTTCGCGACAGTGCCACAACCAACAGCACAGCGCTGTAAACACACACACGCATGACCTTTACTTCAGTTTTGTGCAGAACCCAAGTGTGCGGACAAAACGAGCAGTCTGTGGTAAAACACGCTTCGGCAGTTCTGCCTGGTGTCCGTCGGACTGACGAACAAGGGGGCACCGCGGTATGCGTCTGCATGGCGAAACCGCAAACAGCGAACTTTCATGTGAAGCACGTAAATCAGGCTCAGCAGGTTCATATAAACGCTGAAATGCTCGTTGAACAAGTTCGGAACTGAAGATCATGCGCGTGTTTTCCGCGGCGATGTTGGCGTCACGTCACTCACTTTCGCAGCATTCTGTTCCTGTTCGCTTTCATCTCAATTTACTATCCAATGCTCTGCTCTTCTTCGCGTTCAGTTTACAACCGTTTGACTCCATTTGGTATCCAACGCGATGGATGAAGATTTCAATTTTGCAAAAAAAATCAACTTTCCGCCATCATCTAACCTTCTTGAAGAAGAAATGATTCGCGAGATGATTCAACACCATCGGGTGTTGACGGCCGTGCGGCAGCGTGTACGCCTTGCTCAACAGTTGCACGCCGGCTGCACAAAAAACAACAACTTCAAGACGTTTTGTTTGTGTCGAAAACGTGCAACGTTGAAATGCGATGCGAATGGCGAAGCATCCAAAGCGTTTGTTTGCTTCACCGGTTCAGTTTCGGTTTCTAAGTTTGGCTCGCTTTAGGGTCACAGGCAGTTGCATAAGTTGCAAACCAGCAACCTCGGCACACGGCACGCTGGCATGCCATCAATATAGCGTGTACGTTTAGACCTGTCACTTTTGTTCGCAGCATACAGGGCATCACAAGAAGAATTTTGAATTAGAACACGAAGAAAATCGCCTCGTGAAAGAAGGACGAACGAACGGAATCCTGGAAGATGAGACATTCAGACTCAAATGGGGGGGAGGTGTTTGGATTGCAAACCAAACCCGATTGCATTTTCGCTCTTATTGTGATTCAAAACTACTCTATCTGCGAAACAAGCGTGACCGGTGCAGACGAACATGCCGTACAAGCAAGTGCAATCGATTACTGTACAAGCAAGTGCAGTCGATTACTGTACAAGCAGGTGCAGTCGATTACTGTACAAGCAAGTGCAGTCGATTACTGTACAAGCAAGTGCAGTCGATTACTGTACAAGCAAGTGCAGTCGATTACTGTACAAGCAAGTGCAGTCGATTACTGTACAAGCAGGTGCAGTCGATTACTGTACAAGCAAGTGCAGTCGATTACTGTACAAGCAGGTGCAGTCGATTACTGTACAAGCAAGTGCAGTCGATTACTGTACAAGCAAGTGCAGTCAATTACTGTACAAGCAAGTGCAGTCGATTACTGTACAAGCAAGTGCAGTCGATTACTGTACAAGCAAGTGCAGTCGATTACTGTACAAGCAGGTGCAGTCGATTACTGTACAAGCAAATGCAATCGATTACTGTACAAGCAAGTGCAGTCGATTTCTGTACAAGCAAGTGCAATCGATTTCTGTACAAGCAAGTGCAATCGATTTCTGTACAAGCAAGTGCAGTCGATTACTGTACAAGCAAGTGCAGTCGATTACTGTACAAGCAAGTGCAGTCGATTACTGTACAAGCAAGTGCAGTCGATTACTGTACAAGCAAGTGCAGTCGATTACTGTACAAGCAAGTGCAGTCGATTACTGTACAAGCAAGTGCAGTCGATTACTGTACAAGCAAGTGCAGTCGATTACTGTACAAGCAAGTGCAGTCGATTACTGTACAAGCAAGTGCAGTCGATTACTGTACAAGCAAGTGCAACCGATGAAAACCACCGCGCAACCTTTGATGCCGTCGGCAGTGTGCTCGTTGATGCCAAGCACGGCGAGACCGACGATCGCGTCGACGCAGCTCGCATCCAGTTCAATTGCGCGTTTGTAGGCAAGTCTGAAGTTTCAAGAAACAAAAAAAATGTTCCGATTGCGAAATCAGATGAGAAACAAATCAAGTTCGACCACGGCCTCGGCACTGCTGCGTGTGTCGTCGAATACAAAGCTCGCGAAAGTGCAATGAATGAACGGCACCGGGTTGGTGAGGAGACATATTTAGCCGAAACTGGTTTGCTTTATTCCATTCCAACAAAACCATGACACCGTTCATTCGTTTGTATTAGCGTGCTCTGCTAAATGATCTAACAGGTGTGAATAATGCCAAATGCACGCGCCCAAAAAAAACAAGCGCAGACCAACTTTGCCTTCTCCAACTTGTTCAGCTTCACGAAACAATGGCCCATGCCTAGTCGGACATCGGCCGGGCACTTCAGATTGAACTTGAGCGCTTTCTTGTAGAAGAACAACGCTCCTTTGTAGTCGCGCTTCTGATACGCGATGCACGCCTTGCCGAGGAGCGCCGGAATGTTCTGCGGCGTCTGAAATGGCAATTGAAATGGCAATGAAAATGGCAATGAATGAATTACGGCGCTGTGAATCCCAACTGCGGCGCAATTCTCAGCGCTGATTGGTTGGCTATGAGCAATTCTCAGCGCTGATTGGTTGGTCATGAGCAATTCTCAGCGCTGATTGGGTGGTCATGAGCAACTCTCAGCGCTGATTGGTTGGTCATGAGCAACTCTCAGCGCTGATTGGTTGGTCATGAGCAACTCTCAGCGCTGATTGGTTGGTCATGGGTAGGGTTGGCACAAAAAAAACCGGTTTCTTTTCCGTTTTAAAACCGGTTTTTTTTTCAGTTTTTTTCTTGAAAAAATAAAGAACCGGTTTTTTACCTTAAAAATTTTCAAACTTCGTGGTCAAAAATCACTATCTTTCGTTTGATTGATAAAATGTAAAATTATATTTTTGAAAAAACGGTCAAGTAAACTGTGTCGAACTGAACTGGTGAAGCATCGTTTTGCAGAAGCTTTTGTGGCAAGGGTCAAGTGAAATACGATGAAGACAAGGTGACTACTAAACTAAGTGCATATGCAGACTAACTGACGATGTTGTCGATTTGCAAAGGGTAACTGATGAAATCTTAATTTTCGAACGCAATCCGCTACCGGTTTCACTTTGCAGTTCTGCAAATCTCGCCCCCTATTCGGGGTCAGCTATCCGTTCTCCTTGCAACCGTCCCTCCCCGCTCCCCACACCTACACGGTCACTGCCAAGTCTTTGTTTTCAATTTATTGAACGTGCTGCCTTGGAAACCAATAAAAGCGAAATTGATTTGATTTGAAACAAAAAATTGGATAGCATTGGGTGGCAAAAATAGCAAATTGGGTCGGTTGTATGCCCGAAAACAGCATTTTACGCTGCTCAAAATCACTAATTTTGATGTATTTCCTATTTTGAGTTCAAAAAGCCAAGTTCTGGAAAGTTTAGGAGCTGGGAAGCATTCGGTTTTTTTATGGTTTTAAAATGGTTTTAAAACGGAAAAGAAACCGGTTTTTTTCCTGGCAATATAAAAAATCGGTTTTTTACCAACCCTAGTCATGAGCAACTCTCAGCGCTGATTGGTTGGCTATGAGCAACTCTCAGCGCTGACTGATTGGCTATGAGCAATTATCAGCGCTGACTGATTGGCTATGAGCAATTCTCAGCGCTGATTGGTTGGCTATGAGCAATTCTCAGCGCTGATTGGTTGGTTGGTCATTACACGTCATATGTTGCGTATATTTTCCAGATGTGCACTGTAGTTTCGAAAATCAGACCGCAGCGCACCTGGTTGATGACGAAATTGAACTGCGCGTCCGCTTGGTCGAGTTTCTCGCCCTCGAGCAGACAGAAATAGGCGCGACCGAGCAAATGATTCTGATCATACATCACGATACGATCGGCCGTCGTGTACAACAGCGTCGCCTTGCTGAACAGCTCCCGTTTCTGCTCCTTCTGGCGTTCCTTGTGCGCCTGCATGGAGTTGTTGGGATTTTTAGGCGATTTTTGTTAGCCAGGGCTAACCCAGAGAAGCGTACAGAACGCCGTTGAGTAGGGCGCCCATCGAGTTTTCTCTGTCATTAAGTGCCTATACACCCCTCGGCTGGGGCTCGATCCCCCGAACGCACAGACTGCAGTCTAACGCACTATCACCAGGCCACGAGGGTGACAATTTTTTTTGGGTGACGAGGGTATGGGTTTTTTTGAATCTCAATTGTGGCTAGCATTCAGCGATGGTGTAATGCGGCATTCATGAAACAATATTTAGTGACGCGTAGCTGCGTTAAAATATAGCTACACGCGGTCACTAAATACTGTTTCATGAATGCACCTTTAGGGTGCGCGCATCGTAGGCAGGCATGCAGACGTACGTCAGGTGTGAACGGTAGTAACCAATAACACGAGACTGAACGTGACGTGACGTGCATGTCCGTCCGCATACGTCAGGTATAAACGTGCCTTTACTGACAGAACACAACAACTCGATGGGACGAAGCGCGAGCACACGCCAGTTGGACGACTTTTACATTGGCTGGCGTTTACAGTTGGCGTCCAATAGAAAGTGCCCGATTGTCACAGTAGTACGACTGTATACCTCGTTCACATAGTAGGCCGCGAGAATGTCCAGCGCGGCCATTTGATCGCTCTCGACGCCTCGATAATCCAGCGACGCTTCTGAACCGCTGGCCTCGAGAATCTTCACGAAATATTCCACCTGGTTCTGTTTGTAATACTCGATCTGCAATAACAAAATGGCGGTTTTTGTAATAACCGCTTTTTTTCTCGAATCAAAAAAAATAATTCAGTGAATATTTGATATCGATTCAGCGGTGTAGCACTATGCAAAGGGTAAAGTGGCATTAATGAAGCAGTACTTGAGTGATAGCGTAGCGGTTTTCACAGTTAAAGGCGGAAACACCATTTAGTTTTTTGTCCGTACGCACAAACGTCGTACTAAATCCCGTGCGCAAACTAATCGTGTCCGTAATGCATTAAGATAGCACACACGACACGATTTCTAAATCGCGTGGCCATTTTTTACGTGTCGTGTCCGTGCGTACGCACAAAAAACTAATTGCTAAACGCGCCTTGAGTGTTTAGTGTAATGTTGTGAACACAGCTACGCGTCACTAAACACTGCTTCGTGAATGCCGCATAAGCGTTCATGAATTGGTGAACGCGAATTCAACGACTAACCGCGATCTTAATCCATATATTCAGCGGCGGCTGCTCCTGCCTGAGGACACTCATCACTTCGTCGCCATCTGGTGCCTCCGTGAAGTCAAGTTCGATCACCTGAAAACGCAACGGGGCAACGAAATCGGCCGAGTTGCACGAAAGTTCTCTGCAACATTCGACGCAGAAAAACACACAAGAGGAACCACAGTCGCGACGTGTCTATTGTCGCCCTCCCCTCATCTTGGATCTCAACAGAACTCGTTGAAATGGAAACAAAAATAAGGCAACAAAACGACGAAACGAATCGAAACAAAACGAAACACAGTTCGAAAATAAATGTGGTGGTCTTCAGACGAGACAGTGGAACTCCGAAAAATCTGTTCGAAAACAAACACGAGCTGCACTGACGTCGTCAGGTGAGTCTTTCAGTGGGATCTCGATGGAACACCCGGCCGTAGGCGCGGTTGCGTTTTCCGATTCCCCCTGCAGCCCGTCCGTCACGTCAAACGCGTCCATTTTTTTCGATGTTCTTTCTAAGAAAAAATCAGTCACTCAATTCAATCAACCATATTGACTGCAACAGTTATCCTGTATTTTTGGTCCCGAGACTCAATGCGCGCATACAGATAGGTGAACAGTTTCATGCATGACGTGGGAGTTCAAAATTGGTACAGTGATCAGAGTCCTCTGAATAGGGACGGGTCACTTGGGCTGTTCTGAATTGCCACATAAAGATTGAAACTAGTTTCCTTTCGACGTCTGCAAATACATTGAGTCGCAGAACCCAAAAAAATTGATAATACCGTATTACCTCTAATAAACCCCCATGGGGGTTTATTTCTTCAGCGACTTCTGGGGGTGGGGGTTTATTTTTTTGGGGGGGGGGCTTTATTTTTGGGGGGGGAGGTTTATTTGGAAACCATTTTTAGGAGTGGGCAAAATGGCAAAAATACCTTCCATGGCAGGAAGGAAGTCGCAGAAACTTCTACTATACACAGAAATTTCCTTTTACAACAGCCGTTTGTAATGAAATTACCATTAACTCATCCATTTGGGGCCTTTGGTAGCACAATTTCATCATTTTCACTGCAACCAGCCACTGAATTCGCTGGGTATGTGTTTCAAACAGGTTTCAATAATCCCCCATGGGGGATTATTTTTTTGGGGGGGGAGTTATTTGGAAACTTGTCGAGGGGGTGGGGGTTTATTTTGGGGGGGGGGGTTTAATAGAGGTAATACGGTACTTGAATTACGGTGTTTTTGACTGCAAAAAATGAACATTTTCCAAATGTAGACGCCCAAATAAATCAGCCTTCTTGACGAGGCTTTGAGCGCGGACTGGATTGTACCGCAATATTCCACGAACATAACAAGACCACAACAACGGAACACACAGCTTGCAGTTTCTTTTTGTGCCAAATATATGCACATGTTGACAATATAATTTTTAAATTCTAAAAAACAATAATTATCAAAATTGAACAAAGATGAAATTTGAATCATGCTGGCAATCGAAATTAGTGGAAAAAATTCTTGGACGGAAGCCTTCAAAAAAAGCCAAAGTAACACCGAAACCTGCAATGTTTTTTTTGAAACACATAAATAAAAGATGTCGACGACTGACACGATGAAGCATTGACTGGTCCAAAAAAAGCACAATACAATCTGCTGCACAATAAGAAACTGTCGCTTCCAAAATAGTCAAAATTTCAACACTTTAAAAGAAGTTACACAGAGAATGTACCCGGTATATGCACAAGGGTCACTGGATTGAAGAAGCAGGATTTATAGCTGATCACGGCTTTTTAGACTGACGAAAAAAGTTCTGGCCTGATTACTGGTTTCTCCAGTCTGTCACAGTGATGTTGCACGCTCACGCACACAACACGAGCAATATAGTGCCAGTGCCCAGTGTGTTTGTTGGTGATTGTGCCACATTGACGTGTTACACTTGCAACAACGAATCAGACGACCAACTGACAACGTCAATCATCAGACCAGACCTCCGAAACAGCATTCACAAGCAAACCACAGAACATTACGTCACAAAATTCACAGTTCATACAGCGACTGCAAACGAACAAAAAGCAAAAACTGATACAGCTCATCACATCGATTGAGTCTCGCGCACAATGGGCGCAAATCATGTGGCAGCTTTCGTAAAAGGAGCCATAGGCATTGTCAGGCATTCGCACGGCGGTGTCAATGAATAAATGAACTGATCAACAGACAATCAGTTGGTCAGCCAACCCACTGCGCGGTCAATCAATCAACAACAAAAAACCACTCAGTCACATAATACGACGTGCGACCTCGCAGACGCATCACAATTCCATGTGGTGCACATATAACTGGTTCTTGACGGCCGTCACCAGCGCCGCGTTGCCCTCCGCGCCCGCCCACCGCGACGAGTAACAGATGCGAGGCACGTCGCAGCGATTCACGACCGCACACGGCGACTCGACGGCGCACAATTGCTGGCCGGAATACAGCGACCAGCCGCGCACTGTGCCGTCGTCGCCGGCTAAAAAAAAACAGAACAGGTTTTTTTTTGGGGGGTTCAAAGGGGGCACGTGAGGCTACCCTTATTCTGCACTGCTGCTGGGAAATGCAGAGAACGATCATACAAATTTGGTTGATTTGCGAGATACGACAGCTCCATTCGGTCGCGGTACCGTCCTGCCGCACATGAGGCTGATTCTCAGTCACAAAATGATGGTTTTGACAACTTTGGCTCAACTTTTTACTCATTTCGTCAGCGCTTTCCAGGAATTGGCTATTCTCGACTTTTGTGAAGTTTCAGTCAGCAGCAGCAGAATCGTGTCCAACTACGGTATATACAGTACTCCCTGCAGCACAAGTTTTCACAGCAGCACAAACACACACGAGCTGTGTGCACTGCTGACACGCTAGCGCCAGTGCCAGTGTGTTTGTGCACCACGTGTCCGCTCACAGCAGCGCGCACCAGCAAACAACAGTCGTTGTTCGTCGTCGACCGCATACGGCAGCTTCCAGTGGCTGTTGCGATGTCCGGCGAACTGGCGAAGCGCGCGACGCTGACGGACGTCCCACAAACGGAGCTGCAGAAAAATGGGAAATTTGCGCGGGAACGAAAACGCGTTGAAACTATTGACGTGACAATGAACTGCCGAATTTTTTTAATCTTTTGTGAAAAGAAACAGTTTTTTAACAGTTTTAAAACTGTTTTTAAACCAGGTTTTTTTCTCGAAAATGGTTTTTCAGCTTCAGAATATAGCTCTGGATTTTGCCAAACACATAATTGAGTAAGAAAAGCTAGATAAAATCTGTTCTTGTCGGCTTTGTGAACAATAATTAGAAGCTTTGCTTTTCCCGCACAATTGAGTGGTGGATTCGACGACTGAAAATTAAAATTTTCTAAACCGGTCTCTTTTCATGAAAAAAAAACTGTTCTTTTGTGCCATCCCCATCCCTTACTGGAGTCCGTAGTAATGCATTAAGATAGCGACACGTTTCACAGTAGCAACGATAGAACAACAACCACATCAAACAACAACATTAAACAACAACATCAAACAACAACATCAAACAACAGCATTAAACAACAGCATTAAACAACATTAAACAACAACATCAAACAACAACATCAAACAACAACATTAAACAACAACATTAAACAACAACATTAAACAACAACATTAAACAACAACATCAAACCACAACACGCAACTGACTCACATTTCCGTGGAGATCACTGGCCAGCAGCTGCTGATCGTTCGGCAGCACGTGCAGCCACTCCGTCGAGCGCTGCGGCAACGTCGACACGATGTGATGCGACGGCAGACGGAGATCGCAGCACAGTACGTCGGCGTTGCGAACGCCGATGAACACCAGGTTGCCGTCCTGGCGAATGCAGAGAAGCGATTTTTGTTCCGGTCCAGAAAAATGCTCGACCTCTACGGCATGCGGCCAGTTATATGAAACCGCAGCAGTCCAGTGGTTATGACTTATAATTTAGAGTTCGACTGTGGTTTATGACACAATCTTGCTGTCACATTCGTCAATGTCAAGTACAGGGGAAACGAATAAAAACCGACATGGAAATTGTTCAAACACCCTCAAGGATACAAGAAACGGTCGGAGTAATTTCGCGTCGAGACCGCACACAACGGCGATAACGTACTCCGAGACGAGACCACATTTTGCCCGAATGAACCGTACGTCAAAAGCAAAAATTGCCCGCCGTTCAGACCAGGAGGGGCGGGACCGGTAATTATCTAAGCCACTGAGCCCCGAAATGCACTCATGAAACGCCACACAGTTCTTCTTTCACACGAAAACTGATACACCAATGTCTACTGTTAAAGGTGATCTGAGAACAACTGTAACGTATCGCGCCTCACGAATTCATTCTGGCGCTCAGTGGTGTAGTAGGCAAAGCACTTTAACGCGCATTCACGAAACAGCATTTAGCGACGCGTAGCTGTGTCAAAACATACCAATGCGGTCACTAAATACTGCTTCATGAATGCTCCGATATTCACCTTCGTGAACTGTTCGGCGAGCGCACGCTTGTGCAACGTCGACAGTTTGAAGTAGAGATGTCAAGAAAAAAAAAATTTTCTATTTTTTTTCTTTTTTTAAAAAAAAAAATTTTTTTTTTAAAATTTTTTTTTTTAAAAATGAAAGTTGTTCAGAGTTTTTCAGGGAGTCCGAATATCACCATCTGAGGAGCCACCGACTTACCATATGACCCCCACTCATATGGGAGGAGGGTGAAAATTTCAGACTTGGTTTCGGCGACCCCATTTTCCCACCGACGACATCACGTCTCGTGTTTTGCCTCTCAATTCACCTCAAATAACATGGAAACAAGTTCCACAACAAACCGGTGTGATCACGCTGACGACACGAGGCGAAACAGCAACGAGCAACCAACGAAGTTACGCTTGCAGTGGCAGACAGTGCAATTTCCACCTTTCGAGATCCTGAAAAACGATGCGTAAATGTGAGTTCTCTGCTTCTATCTCACCTTAGCGACATCGGAATTTGTTGAACTAGCCTTTGCGACGCTCAAGTACTTCAATGCGCGAGTCGATCATCACTCACCAAGGCTGAAAACAGTCGATAAATCAATCCAGAATACCACCTGCAGCGTTGAAGACTAAGTGACAAGGTAAAGTCAAAGAAAATTTTTGTTGAACTTTCGAAAAATTATGCCAAAAACGGCATTTTCAGGGCACATTAAAGAAAAAATTTCAAAAATTTTTAATAAAAAAAATAAAAAAAAAAATGCTCATTTTTTTTTACTTTTTTTTTTAAAAAAAAAATTAAAAAAAAAATTTTTTTTTTTGACCCTTACATCTCTAGTTTGAAGTCCTTCTCCGAGACGACGTCCACGATCAGGCAGCCGGTGTCGAGGCCGAGCGCGACGCGCACTTGCGCCGAATTCCACGCGCACGATGTGACACCCTGCGAATGGACATTGGGGGGGGGCATAGTTGTTCCAGAGCCGAGGGGTTGGGGGGGGGGGGGGGGCGATATAGATAGCTGGAGCAAATTTTCTTTTTAGATTGATAGCGGGAAAATTTTGGGGGGGGGGGGCGGGGGGGGCATGTGACTTGGGGGGGGGGGGGCCGGTCAAAATTTTGAAATTTGATCTAAAACGCTAAAAAGCTGTAAAAACAGCAAAATAATGCTAAAAATACACTAAAAATCTAGTATAAACGCGTATTTTACCTAAAATTAGCGTATTTTTCAAGAAGTACGAGCAAAAGTCGTCAAGTTGGGTTAAAAATTGACTCATTTCATGTCTTCGAAGACAAAAATTTTTAGATAGATAATTTTTTGGGGGGGGGGGGCCGGCCCCCCCCCCCCCCCCCCCCCCCCCCCTAGAACAACTATGGGGGGGGTTGGTTGGGGTGGGAGGGGGTGGGGTGGGGGGTGGGGATAGGGGTGTGCGCGCGTCCATCGAAACCTCAACTGCTCGCAAGTGGCCAAAACAAGATGCAAATTGCACCAATTTGGATGCAAAAAAACACATAGGTGCTGCGTCCCTGGCATCCGCCTCACAGCGGGCCGCTAAACGCGTACGATTTGTCGCGGAGCACGCAGGAAAAGCAGCTGATATCAATTTTTGAGGTTCTGCGACTCAGTGGGTTTGCATACGTGAACGGAAACGAGTTTCAGCCTTTCCGTGGCAATTCAAAGTCTTCTGAGTGACTCGGCCCTATTTAGGGCATTCAGATCATTTTGCCCATTTTGAATCCCAGCGTCGTGCACGAAACTAGATATTCACCTATCTATGCGCGCACTGAGTCTCGGGAACAAAAGCAACGATCATATATGACTCGGATGCAGCTCTCAAACGCAACGCACAGCTCATATGGATTACCACACTCGCCAGCCGCAAAACAACAATGGAAATGGCTTCCTTTCACGTCTGCAAACCCATCGAGTCGCAGAACTTAAAAAAATTGATAATAGTACCATCTACAGAATAGACAAGACTACCTAACGTACGATTCAATCAGCGACGACAACCACCCCCACCCCCGTGACTAGAAATAATACTATGCACGAAAACAAAACAACCGACCAGAGCGCAATAAACGAAAAGCCGGACGACAAAAAACAAAAACAAAAGACAACAACAACAAACGAAGTACACCTGTCGCAGCATCCAGTGCACGTTGTAGATGGGCGAGTGGAACAACTCGCGGTCGCGATCGGCGCTCAACTCCGGCACCGGCTGCAGGAACACGCGACTACCGTAGGCCGGCAACGGCGGATCGGTGACGTAGAGCACGCACGTGACGCCGCTGTCCACCGGCGCCGTGCAGCAGTCGACGACGGACGGGTCGAACGCGTAGATGTAGTTCGGCGTCGGCGTGAACGAGAGCGCTGCAATGCAAACAGAACAACGGAAAAACCGAGCGTGTGCTCCGGAATGCAACAGACGCGCGTGCAGGCAGTG
This sequence comes from Theristus sp. LFF4_11, assembly GCA_030248135.1. Classification (NCBI taxonomy): domain Eukaryota; kingdom Metazoa; phylum Nematoda; class Chromadorea; order Monhysterida; family Xyalidae; genus Theristus; species Theristus sp. LFF4_11. The sequence continues at coordinate 61,936 of JASANC010002475.1, read as the reverse complement.
ATGGATGGCAGATGCGCTTCGTCGCGAACTACTGGACCTACCAGAGCATCAGTGACAGGCCACTGCACTCTTCTGCATACGATGTTGGCCAGGCCATCCATGCAAATTGGTCGATTTTTGAGTGATACTTGGAGAAAAGAGAAGCAACAAAACCTTGTTGTCCACCCTGTCCCTGCACACCACGAACACACAAGGCGAAAGTGTTTAGCCAAACGAGTCCGGTTCGCGTTTGCGACGCGCGTGTAGTCGAAACATGACCACACATACGAAAAAAAAGCCACACGGAAACGCACACCACCACCAACCGCCTGTTGTTGTTGCCCCCTTTTTATCCTTACCCAACGCCCTTGGGGAAAGGCAGTGTCGCAATTTTTTATTGTCCACCACATGGGCTGCGACGTTGGAAGCAGTTTTTTTCTGCTATAGAAGTGGACGTTGGGCAAGCTGCGCTGGTATGCATGGGCGCGATGTCCATCAAGTTCCTCGCCGCCGAAACAGCAATCTTGTGAATCAAGAAAGCCGACGTTTATGCTGCCAAGAACCATTAAGCCCCACCGCAACCCGGGGCAGCCGAGTGGTCACGAGCGGATTCGAACCCGGGCCTTCCGATTGGAAGTCGCAAGTGCTATCCACTCAGCCGGCCTGCCCCCCCTGCCACTGACCACAGCGCTCGTCGTCGTCGTCGGTCGACGCACCGCCAGCACGCCCGTCCACCGCGAGACACATGATGCGCGCGCACGCGGCACGCGCCCACGGCGCGTCGATGCGCCACGCGCCAATCAGGGTGCGACCGTCGGCGCTACGGTCGACAAACTGACAGCCGTCGATCGGTTCGTCCGGGTGGTCGGGCAACGCGTCGACGCGCGCGCTCCACCGCGACGGCGTCGCCATGACGCGGCGCTCGACGACGTGCCGTGTCGCGCGACTCCGCCGCACGCGGCCTGCGAGCGCACAGTGCTTGCGAGCTTGGTTTTTCAGGTTTTTTTGTTCTTTTTTTCCCATTGCACTGGTGCCGCAAACCCGATAAGTGCCGCGCCTATTCATGGCGGTTGAAGCGCGCGCGTCACTTCACACGCGGCGTCCTTCACGCCACCGAAAGACGTCGCAGCTTCACGCGCTGGACGCTAGAGTGCATGAATGGGCCTGAAGGTACCAAAACCCAAGGGAGAACGAAAACAACCAGGTGAATAGTTTTGGCCGAAGCAAAAAACCGGTTCGAGTTCCGTGTTATGCCATCCCTATTGGAAAGTGGTTAGTGGAGCGGTTTTTCAACGATTGTCGGCGTTTTTGTTTGTTCCCTTCTCAAAATTCTGTGCTCAAAACAAAAGCACAGTGCATGGCCTTCTGCGCGGACTTCTTTCAACGCCCGCGAAAAAAATCCTTGAACCTAAAAACCGAAATATAGATAATAACGGTTATTGCTTTCATGTGTGAAGAATTTGTTTATTTGTGACGATGAAACATTGCATCACGAATAGGGTTGGCATGGTAAAAATACCGGTTTTTTACCGGTAAAAAAAACATGTGTTTATACGCGTTTTCTTACCAGGGCAAAAATTGGTGCCTTGAAAAAAACAGGAAAAGACCGTTTCTGTATTTTTCCGGTTTTTTTCGTATTTTTCCGGTTTTTTTCAATTTCGGACCCTGAGTTTTTATATCATTTTTGATGAGAAAATGAGAAAATCTGTGACCAAGAAAAATATGAGGACGAAATTGACACCGATGTTTGAAAGAACTGTTAAGCGATGTGCAAGACTCGGCTGGAGCTGCCGAGCTGAGCTGAAAATTTCAAAAATTCCAAATGTCGCTCAACATTGTCTTTCTTACACAATTACTGATTTGTTTTCTTTTTGATCTGAACTGACTAAACTGATTCGGTTTAACTGCGTTATTGCAGCAAATTGTGTTCGTCTATTGTGACCAAAGACTGTCCGGTGAAAACGCTGTGGTTTTTTTCCTATGTAATTGGTGGAATATAAATTATTGAGCAGATAATGTTCGATTTATTGCTGACCTTTTGGGTTTTCAAGCCCAAACATAATTTATTTTCTTTGTTGGTGCACGATATTTTGAACAAAGCATTCTGAAAGTTGTTTTCACAAGTCCTGGTTCAAGTTGAAAGTCGGCTGCGAAAAATATGTGGGTTTTTACAACTTTTTGGCTTTCGTTTTTTTCCGGTAAAATTACCGTAATTTTACCGGTAAAAATACAGGTTTTTTTACCACGATTTGAAAAAAACGGTATTTTGCCAACCCCAATCACGAATAAGAAAAAGAACAAAAACCATACCTAATTCGCGTAGCAGCAGCGTGTGCGCCAACGGGGGTGGTGTTTGAAGGCTTGGTCGAAACGGAGACTGAGCAGTGATTGGCTGATTTTTCTTGATGTTTGAGATGCCCTTAGTTGGTGAAATACGCTGGAATAGGAAATAAATTATGAATGACGATCAATTTTGACACTGGTGCAGCGTTTCTTGGTTACTTTACAAACTTGTGCTTCAAGGTTATTTCAACACCTGAATAAGAATCCTAGGGTGTTTTGAAAAAACCCGGAGTGCTCAGAGAAATAAAACAGCACGTCCGGGCCAGGTTTAAAAAACTTAGCAGTTCAATAGAAGATACACCACTGTGCCACTGAATAATCACAGTTGTTTTTTCTCTCACGAAAACTGCTTCATCAATGTCTGCTCTTCAACAAGGCGTGAGTAAACTGAATCGAGTTGTCTCATGAATTCATTCAGGCGCTCCGTGGTATAGCACTGTTGGACTGCTCTGCTAAGTTTTACAGCTGGTGACTGGTTGAACAACGGCTTGATATTAATTACGTGATTTTGTAAACAGGCGGGCATTATTACAAAGCATGTTTTTCTTCAACGTAACAAAGCTGCAACTCCAAAAGGTTTCCTGCTTGACAGACTCTCTTCTCGATTTCACATTGGTCAACGAGGATGAACGTTTCAATCAATTTGTGACGACAATTCAATCTTTGTCATTTCATTTGATTACAATACTGCGCGTGGGTGGGGTGTGGGTGGAGTATGGTAAACGAAAACGTAATGAATGAAAGAAGACTCATTTCAAATACAAAAGCACAAACAAAAAACCGAAGTGAAATCAAAAACCCAAACGTTTCCATTCGTCCTTGCGCCAATCGAATACGGCACCGCCGCAGGACAGCACAATTGATCCGGAAGCCGTCGAAAGTAGCGTCGCCGCTCCGGATCCCACGTGAAACCGGGAATCGTGGCGCGTTTGTGTCGCGCGTCTTCAGCGTCTGTGTCGCATTCGTTCACGGTTCTCGCATCGCCCGACCCCGACGAGGACGGCAACTCGAGCTGCGTTTGCTGAAGCTGACGCTGACGCTGTATTTCCGAGCGCGAATAGGCGTTCGTTCTGTGGTGGTCGTCGTCTCGAAAACTCGCCCAATCATCATCACCGTTGGATCGATGCTGTGTCCGTCGTCGTCGTCGTTGGTGGTGGTGTTGATGCGACTGTCCGAACCCAGCGAATGAGTGCTGATGACGGCGTCCGTCAAACAACGCTGAGTTGTTGGCGGCGACAGTCGCCGATGTGCAGACGACAGACGCGGAGAAAGCGGCGTTTCGTTGTTCTACTCGGCCGAACTGAGGCTGCTGCTGCAGCTGCGGCGGTACGACGACGACGGCGACGGCGACTTGATCCTCAAAAACGTTCGGTCGATCGCGGCGACGATTCCGAGACGTCGGCATCGAGTTCGAAAACCGCGAATGACCTCTTATGGTCGTGGTAGGAGGGTAAAGAAAGGGTTCAAAAAATTTTAAACTTTTTTTATAAAAATCCTTTTTTTTAATCGGGATTTTTTAAATTAATTTTTTTAATTAATTAAAAACGAATTTGACCATCAAAATTGTACTTTCATCTGAAAATGCGCAGTACCGAAGGCGAAAGCAAATTTTCGAGGGGGGGGGGGTGTCGTCACCTGAAAAGCTAAATAAACCATGGTGTAAAAAACACCATGGTTTTTTTTGAAAATAGCTGTATTCGACGTTTTTAAAGGCTGCCAACAGTGAGATTTAGCATTAAAATAAAAAAAAAACGACATTGATTTATGATCGTCAACTCCAGAAAAGCGAATGACACTTTCTTTTTTGGTTTTTTAAGAGCTATGCATATGGGCATCGAAGAACTGGTTAACTGTTTTTTTCTGCACGTGGTTTGGATGAAAAGTCAGAAAGCCGGCGACGGAGTTTGGCTTCCATTAGTTCCATACATTTTCACATAGAGAAATCGGTTGAGCGCAGCGCCGGCGGAGTCGCGTGTTCAAAAAATTTTTAGCTGTTGGTGCTGCGTGTGGAAATAAACGTTGAACAATGAACATTTTTTAGATAATAGCTGAGCCGAAAAACTTTCTCAGATAAAGATAGATTCGAAAAAAAAATTTGTGGGGGGGGGCCCCCCCCCCCCCCATCTCCCCCCCCCCTTCGTCACGTGGGGGGGGGTGCCGAAAATTTTTCAGTGGGGGAGTGTCAGTCATGGTACAGTGACACCCCCCAGGCGTGGGCCATGGGGGGGGTGCACTATTGTAGAAAAATTTCTGGGGGGGGGGGTGCACACCCCCCCATCCCACCCACCTGAACGATCGCGGCCCGGACGATCGCGGCCTGGGACGATCGCGGCCTGGGATGATCGCGGCCCGGGATGATCGCGGCCCGGGACGATCGCGGCCTGGGACGATCGCGGCCTGGGACGATCGCGGCCTGGGACGATCGCGGCCTGGGACGATCGCGGCCTGGGACGATCGCGGCCTGGGACGATCGCGGCCTGGACGATCGCGGCGTTTTCATAACCTTGTCATATATCCAGATCAGACTGGCAATTTACATGTGGCAGTCACCGTGCATTGCGTATGTATATGAAACTGTGCTACTCAAACAAAGCAATTCGCATTTATTTTAAAACTAAATTATTGTTAATATTATTTGTTGCTCATGTTCGGTTGTTGTTTGTAGCAAGTTTGACGGGTTACCCATCTACCGTATTACCCCCATTAAACCCCCCCCACCATTAATCCCCCCCACCAATAAACCCCCACCCCCCAACCAGTTTCCAAATAATCCCCCCCCCCACAAATAATCCCCCATGGGGGATTATTGGAGACCTGTTTGAAACACATACCCAGCGAATTCAGTGGCTGGTTGCAGTGAAAATGATGAAATTGTGCTACCAAAGGCCCCAAATGGGTGAGTTTATAGTAATTTCATTACAAAAGGCTGTTATAAAAGGAAATTTCTATGTAGAGTAGAAGTTTCTGCGACTTTCTTGCCTGCCATGCAAGGTATTTTTGCCATTTTTCAACAAACCCCCACCCCTAGAATTTTTTTGTAAATAAACCCCCCCCCCCCCACCAATAATCCCCTCCCCCCACCAATAAACCCCCACCCCTAAAATTCTCTGACGTATTAATCCCCCATGGGGGTTTATTGGGGGTAATACGGTATCTATTTATATTTTCAACATTTTGACCGCCCTCCCCCAAAGTCACATGCACACCCGCGCCTCCCCTCTTAAAAATTTGCAGCTGTCTATGTGGAAAACTTGCTCCAGCTATCAATATCGCCCCCAACGACAATCATCTCCCATGTGACTCTCACATGATGTGAGTGACCCGTGTAAATAGAGTTGTTAAAAAATAAAATCTGTGCATCACATGAATGCGGGTCGAAAGATTCATGACCATGAGCATAGTTGGCTGTCGTCATTTTTGTTTTCTTAAAGAAAAATATAAAAACATGAAAATCAAAGTTGGTCTTTATCAATCAGGGAGTCCGAAGAATCACATCTGACGAGCAAGCGCCTTTCGAATGACTCCTGTAAGGCGGAACTTATCAGATTTTGTTTTGGTGACCTCATTTACAAATGTACCCATTTTCCAAACCGTTACCATCATGCCTCTTCTAGTGTTTTGACCCTCAAAACGCAACTGATTATCCCCAGTTCAAATGAAAGAAATCTTACCGGCTTGAAATTCGATCAATTATGATGACGACGCCACAACACGACACGAAATAGCAAGCAGACAAAGTACAGCTGTAGCGCTTGCAAACAGTGCAGCTCGGACGCTCAGAATTCAGATTGTGAGGCGAATTGTCACCTTATCTGCATCGGAAATGGTAACCATCCGGCACGTCACGGCACGTCACGGCACGTCACGTCATCGATTATGCGTCCGTATCTGTCTGAACGTCGACGCACGTCGCCGTACAGGAGCATAAACGAGCGCGTGTTCTAAAACCATCCGGCACGTCACGGCACGTCACGTCATCGTTTATGCGTCCGTATCTGTCTGAACGTCGACGCACGTCGCCGTACAGGAGCATAAACGAGCGCGTGTTCTAAAACCATCCGGCACGTCACGGCACGTCACGTCATCGTTTATGCGTCCGTATCTGTCTGAACGTCGACGCACGTCGCCGTACAGGAGCATAAACGAGCGCGTGTTCTAAAACCATCCGGCACGTCACGGCACGTCACGGCACGTCACGTCATCGTTTATGCGTCCGTATCTGTCTGAACGTCGACGTACGTCGCCGTACAGGGGCATAAACGAGCGCGAGTTCTAAAACAAGACGTGACGTGCCGTGACGTGCCGGATTGCTCTTTTTTGCAGCATAAACAAGGTTTGACGTGACGTGACGTGCCGTGCCGGATGCAAATACGGACGGCTAAACGGGCTTTAAGACAAGCTTTGCGACGCTCAAAAACTTCTGTACAAAAGTTGTTCAAGCCTAAAATCAATTGGTAAAACGGTCCAAAATCGACTGCTGGTGGTTTACAAGGTAATATCATAAAACAATTTGTTAAACTTTTGAAAAATTGTGCCAAAAATGAGGTTTTCAGAGTGTATTGGAGAAAAATCTTTCGATTTTTTAAATCGACATTTTTGTTTTTTATTTAATTTTTTTTTTAATTTCAATTTTTGTTTAACAATCCTACGTGTGAGTGACTCAACCCGATCCGACAGCTCCCATGTGAATGACAACAGGGTGTTTCAGAAGTAGTGGGTAGGTGTTTGACGCGTTATTTCTCGACTTGTGTACACCCATATTGAATGAAATTTTAGTCAGTTGATCAAGAAAGTTCACCTTAGATTTGTGCAAAATTTAAGAAAAATTCATTCACCTGCCCGCGAATGACATAGCAAAACACAAAAAAACATTGATTTCAGCACGCAACTGGGGGTTTGGCACCGGGTTAAACATTACCTTGTATGCGGCCGAATCGTGTTGCATGAATGAATACGAGATCTTATTTAATCCGATTTGTTTGTTGTAGTTTTTTTATATTTGCCGGTTTTTGGAACGTGGTAGACCTTTTTTATGCTAGAGAAGGCGGTTTTGGCTGTGACGGATAGGTGCAAGCGATGCATTGAGGCTCAATTTGAGCAATTTGATTGAGTTGACACTGTTGCCGTTGTTGTTGATGTTTGCTGTTATCGCCATACACATTTCGAAGTCTTCTTTTGAATGCTGTCCTTTGTTGACCGGTGGTATCGCGTGATTTGGTATTTTCTTTTTTAAACTTTTGTTTTGCTCTGTCATTCGTGCGCAGGTGAATAAATTTCTTTGAAATTTAGCACAAATCTTAGTTGAGCCTCCCTGAACAATATTTCATTCAATAGGGTTCAACACAACTCGAGAAATAACGCGTCAAACACCTACCCACTACTTCTGAAACACCTTGTAGAGACGAACCGGAGGTACCTGACAAGGCAGGAATGAATGAGAATGATGGGTCGTTTCAATCTTCACGCCATAGCTTGGCGACGTAATTTGTTTTGGCAATAAATCTGAAAATGGAATTTGCAGCGCATTTGATTTTCTTGATCTGCGTGCTTATTATTAAATAAAACAAAAATTGCATGGGTGCTGCTCTGCTAAAAACAGAGCGTGCTAAAAACTAAGCCTAAGCCAGGCCGCGATCATCCCAGGCCGCGATCATCCCAGGCCGCGATCGTCCCAGGCCGCGATCGTCCCAGGCCGCGATCATCCCAGGCCGCGATCATCCCAGGCCGCGATCATCCCAGGCCGCGATCATCCCAGGCCGCGATCGTCCAGGCCGCGATCGTTCAGGCCGCGATCGTCCAGGCCGCGATCTTTCAGGCCGCGATACTTCGGCCGCGATGCTTCGGCCGCGATCTAATGGGCCGCGATCTAACGCACGCCGATTTTTTCGCTTAAATTTTGAAGGAAAAACGCTAAATTTTGCTGCAAAATCTTTGAAATTACAATGAAGAATGTCAAGTTATCATTTATTTAGCTTCAATTATGGACTTTAAAGACAAAATATCATGATTTTTGGGTGGTCCGAGAAAATTTTTGGGGGGTGTCACTGTTACTTAGGTCCATGTAGGGGGGGGGGTGGGTGGGGTGTCTAGCAAATTTCGAGGGGGGGGGGGGGTGTGGTTGGTCCAGTGTCAGGTTTTGGGGGGTGGGTGTCGCGTGGCCCCCCCCCCCCCCCCCCCCCCCCCACGCGGAGGTCTCGGGTGCTCTGGGGGGGTGTACCCCCCTCCCACCCCCCCTCGTCTTCGGTACTGAAAATGCGTTAAAGACACTTTTCACAGAAAATGTCATTATGCTTTTTTGCCCAGAGTTTTGTGTGGACTTTGTTTTTGGCAGATTTTTTTGTGACAATTTCTACTTTCAGGTCAAATATCGACGAGCAAAGTCCAGATACCAATAGAAGCTTGTGCAATTGGTTTCATGAGCTCGTTAATGGACTAAAAAGCAGTAAATTACTTTGGTTTTGATTGGTCGGCTCCTCACGCTCCGCACCCCTGGGAACGGGATTCAGAAAATATCATGTTTTTTTGTTGTTCAGCGGTTTGTTTTCTTTTTTTTTCATGCCGAAAAAATTCTAAATCAAAAACTACAAAATTCCAAACGTTTGAATTGGTAAAAAATTAGTAAACTGAAGTTTTTTTGGTTGATTGACGGCGACGACGTCGTCGAGAATTTTTGCTTTCAAACGTACCGCTGGCCGCTGCTGCGTGTTCAAAACAAATTTAAAACAAACAAACAAAATAACAAAACTTGCTTCCAACGATTTCGACGGTTTTCATCCCGCTTTTAACAATTGATTCATTGGGTGCGCCATGTCCATTCATTGTTGTTCAAAGATTGTTCACATGGTCAATAAATACCGTCACCTGCTGCGTTCTTCTTCTCTGTGCTTCGGACATACAGTAGCGGCCAGCGGCGGCACGCTCTTTTCATGCCTAAAGGCAAAAACTAAACCAAAAACCATAGACGACGTCGTCGCAGTCAATCAACCAAAAAAGACATTTTTTTTGACATTGTGACCAATGCAATTTTTTGGATTTTGGTAGTTTTTTATTTAGAATGTTTTTTTCGGCATGAAATAAACAAAAACAAACCGTTGAACAATGAAAAACATGATTTTTTCTGAATCCCGTTCCCAAGGGTGCGGAGCGTGAGGAGCCGACCAATCAGCGAGTTGCATATATTAGCGAGATAGACTGTATCTACCTAAAAAATTTTGTCTTCGAAGACATAAAATGAGTCAATTTTTGACCAAAATTGACTATTTTTGCTTGTAATTCTTAAAAATTTTGCTACTTTTAAGTAAAATATGCGTTTATACTTAATTTTTTGTGTATTAGCATTATTTTGCTGTTTTTATAGTATTTTAGCGTTTTAGCTACTTATCTATCTATCAAATTTCAAAATTTTGACCGCCCCCCCCCAAAGTCACATGCCCCCCTCCGCCCCCCCCCCAAATTTTCCAGCTATCTATCTATCTGGAAAATTTGCTCCAGCTATCTATATCGTCCCCCCCCAACCCCTCGGCTCTGGAACAGCTATGATCGCAGATGTTGTCGAAGCTAAAATCAGTCGGTAAAACGGTCCAAAATTGACTGCTGACGGTTTTACGAGGTAATATCAAAGAAAATTTTTGTTGAACTTTCAAAAAATTGTGTCAAAATTGAGGTTTTCAAAGCATATTATAAACTATAAAGCATAGCATATAGAAGAAAATTTTTTGAATTTTTTTTTAAATCGGCATTTTTTTCTATCACTTTTAAAAAAATCGATTTTTGTTTAACAACCCTAGGTGTCAATCATGGTACAGTGACAACCGGAGAACTTCAGTAGCGAGCAAAAGTTTGGAAACCCCTGTGCGCCCGTGGGTGTGTGGTGGCATATGCGTGTGGCATATGTGTCTGAACCCCAACACATGCTAGCTTTTTTTATGAACACAACAAAACACATGACACACTCTACAGTGCCTTTTCATTTATTTTTGCTTTTGACATTGCAATAGCCTGACAATTTGCTCACTGCTAAAACTGTGTTTCTTTACTTTTGCTTACCGATTGCTTCCCAAATGAAATGAAAGTGATTGAATTGCAGTCCGGTGGTTGTTTTTTTGGCAAACTGCTTCCTGGAGGGACTCCAGTGGCGTCTGCATTCTCGCCATAGTGTATTTGTGACGAAAGAAGTGAACAGGCGTTAGCCAAACGCACGTTATCATAATGTTCACATCTGTCGCTGATGTTTCGCATGCCATTCAAAGCACCGCGTACGATGGTGTGTATAAAAAAAACACGGCGTGTGTTACTTTTATTTTTGTGTGATGCATTTCCAAAAACAAAAAAATACCTATTTGCTTATGTGCATAGCAATAACGCAAAAATTACTTATCCTACACGCGCGATATGCAGCGGGCGCACAGGGGTTTTCAAACTTTTGATCGCCACTGTATAAGAGGGAAAATCGTGTTTTATTGATATTTTGTCCATTTCATATAGGGAAAGTTGCATGTTCAACAGTAAAAATGAAGAAAAAACTGAAAAACAGGGCAATTTTTGACGTGTACTTGAATATTGAACCGTTCCTAGCTGTTCCTCTTCAGAAAATTACCAAAATTTGGCTGTGTTCAAAAATTCTAAAATTCTTGTTTGCTGTAGCTAAGTCGGTAACCCCTGTCGACCCGGTCGCCCCCCCCCCCCCCACCAAGACACTTACTTTCAGGTTCAACCAGCTATGCTATCTGCCACATGGCGAGAGCCCGCTCTTCAAGTTATCGTATTGAAAACACGTATTGTGGATTTATTCAAACGTGTCCAGACTAAAATGACGTCATTTGCTTTAAAAACGCCCGTTTGTCAAAGTACAGGCACTAAAATGTCAGTTTGGTATGACTGATTCGACACTCACCATTTGTTTATGGGAAGAAATCGGCTAAACAGACAGTCTGGTTTGCTGTGAACGACACGCGCATGTTTTGCGGCACATGACGTCATTTCAGTGGGACACGTTCGAAAAAATGCATAGTACCAGATTTCGCGATTACGTTGCAGGCAACTGACAGACGCAAGTTTAACACGTTAGTTTAGCTTAGCACGCAAGTTTTAACATGTGGCCATATGAAGTTATCGGGTATCTAAAAAACGGTCGTGTGGTGTGGTATTGACCAACACCTCCGCTCCAATTGTTTAACATTATATCGCACAACTCCATTGTAGATTCCAACAAACACATACCGGCCGCAGTTGTATGCTTGAATAATTTTATTTTCGGGAGTGAAAATAATGATCCAACTGAACGTTCAGTGCACGTTACAAAGTCAAACTTTTTGTCAAACGCTTTGTCTGTTGTTAAAATACTTGTTTTTCTTAAACTCCGGTCTGGTCTTGTTTTTACGTCCGGTCTGGTTCACAGAAACGCTCAGATTGTAACTTTACATTGCTGTTCGACAAATTGTTTGACAAAAGACAATGATTTTGAAAAAGCTACAAAGCTTCACAAATAATGTTTTCAGCTTATCCGCATAACCGGAAGTCATACACAACAAGCACAACTGTGAACTCGATTCATATTAAACATGCGTTTTTATGATTGCGGTTCACCAATGGATGAGAATTGCCACTGAGGATTCGTGAATTGTTGCTATTAGCACCAGTGGCCCACTAATAGCACCAGTAGTCCACTATTAGCACCCGTATAGCTCACGAACACGTTTTCAAGACTACGGTGGACCACCAGAAACCATAAATTTTGCGAGTAACCTCGTGAATAGCAATTCTCAGTGTTCAACACAAACACACATACATACACTAAACGTGCGTACGCAGAAATGCACATGCAGATGCACAAACCCAATCACTTATCGATTCAGATTCACATCAGTTTTTAGAACCAAGAAACGGTCGGTGCACGGGGTGCACCTCAATTTGCTATTTTCATCCATTCGTTGTTTGTTAACCAAAAATCAAGTGTACGCATCTGAATGGATGAGTGTGCACCGTCATGTCCATCTACATGTGCATTTTTTGTTCTTTCTGTGTTCCACCAATAATTTGCGAAAAAATATTGTATTGTCCTCGTGCTGAACCAAAAGCAAAGAACCATATGCAGATACAGCAAGATTTCTCAACGCACACTGAGAAAAAAAGTCACATCAAAAGAAGCTGAACCAAGATTGTATGCTGGACTGTCCCGTCGGTTATAGCCTGCCATCTTGGTGAGATTATTGGTGAGCTTCTTGGTATGACTGTTTTCTAAGTGCACGATGACTTTCTTTGACGACCAAGCCAACACTCCGCTTTTCGGACACTCGAAAGTCTGAACATTCCCTGCAATTGGCGTCATCGTCTCATCGTCAAAGAAAATCCCACCATGTCAAAACAATTAAAAAAACTGCTTTTTGCCGTTCATTATCCAAGGAACGAAATTGAAAAAAATGTGACAGCGTTTCATAAAAACACAGTGCTGCTGACAATTGACCAAATTTTGAAATAACGAGAAGCAGTAAAAAAATTTGCCCAATAAACAAATCTGTCAATCATCACACGTTTGACATTTTTTTTGTCGTGTTAAAAAACAGTTTAGTTAAAAAAACGAAGCGAGAAGAACAGTGAAAAAAAACTTGTTTCCCACATTTTTTACTGCTGACCAGGTGAACAAGTGAGTGATGGTCGTTTACAAAAAAGAGTCAGGAACGGGCACCAACAAAGATCACAATGTTAGTCTGCTGAGGAATAAAAATAAATAAATTTATTTTTACTGATTGGCGCACACGCGCATGAAGAACTTTGCAAACGCACCAGCTCATACACTGCACCTGGCACAAATAGAAATGGGCACTGTTTGTCGCTGTGTGTTTTCACCATGCGCTTGGTGTGTTTGCAACACCACTCACACGACTGCACCATCACTGCCACATTCCGTTCACTTTGCGCAGTCCGTGTCAACAGCAACTCCCATGCGGCTGCAGTACACTTCGATGAGGCCAGGCATTGGCGACCACTGATCTCCGGCCGGCCAGTATTTCTCGACTGACTTTTGCCCAGCGCCAACATAGCCACCAAACGCGTACACTTGCCCGTCATAGACGACCATCGAGTGATCAAAACGAGCAGTGAGCATCGAATGTTGTGTGCGCCAGGCGTTCTCGCGCGGGTAGTATGCCTCGCAGGCGGCCGTCCCCGTGCCCCCAGCATAACCGCCACACACGAGCAAGTAGCCGTTGATGGCGACGACTCCACTCAGCCAGTGTTCATTGGCCATGTCTGCCTTCTTGCTCCATTCGTTGGTGCGCGTGTCGTACGCGAACATCGACTTCTGCCAGTCACCCGCCGCACCGACGTACACGAAGCCGTCCATCTCGACCATGAATGGGTATACAGCTGTGCAAATAAAATTAGTTTGCAATTAATCGGTATTATTCAACAGTGAACATTGAGTTTATGAGCTTGTGTGCCACCAAAAACTTGCTATCACAATGCACAAGGATAGTTCAAACGTATATTCAAACGTTTAAGGAGTTTATTAAGCTGCTAATTTTAAACACAATCGAGTCTAAATCAAGACGGACGAGAAATAATATTAGTGAGTGGCTGTCTTTTAACCTAAAAAAGGTCAAACTTATTAAAACGTGATATTAAAATTGGTATTGATATAAAACTGATACCAAACTGCGTATCATTGAAATCTGAGTGTCTCTGAGCACCAGACTACAGCACTGGGAAGGGATTTTTTCTTCTGCACTGCTGCTTTTTTCTACTTCTGAAAAGTGAAGTGAATCACGTAAGTTCACGGTTTTGTGCACGAACATGAAGCATGAAAGACTTTTAAGCATGTAATTTGTTTTTTTCATTATTGCAAAATGCAACTGCCTACAATTCAGAAAATTTTGAGAAAAAAATCATTTGTTAAACAAACGATCTTGTTGTCCTCGTTCAGTCGTTTATCGAGAGACCCAGAATACTGGATTAGTATGGTTATATAGAAACAGAACTCCAATTAACACAATAATTATCACAGTAATCACCAATAATTACCTACTATTAGTCTTCCCCCTATAAACAGAAGAAAAAGTAGTGGAAAGCGTATCACATCACGGTGGTAAAAGATCATTCTTGGCATAAATTTTATCACTTGGTGATCGAAATGCTGACGAACGCACACGTCGACCAAACATCATCATGTCGAGCCAGCATTGTGAGTGGCACACGATGGACGACACTGAGGGAGAGCGGACGCCGGAACAGCGCACATGACGACCGAGCAATTGTTGACGTAGACGCTTCGGATCACCGCGCGCTTCAACATGTTGCGACGCCTTGGTTAGACGAACATCACGACAGCACAACACAATTGACCGGCAGGACGGTTGCTGCTGGTGCTGCTGGTCCATCGGCGTCATCGGCACGAACCCAACTCGGTAGAACACGCGACGTGTTGGTGCGACTTTGTCAACGACGCACGCCTTGAACTCGATGGCACTTGATGTCGCGGCTGTTTTGATTGACACAACCTCTCCAATCGATTCTGCCGTTGCTTTCACGTCACAGTTGTGCATCGCGTCTTCCGTCTTCAAACGAATCACGTGCTTTTCTCCGTGAATGATCGGCACACTTTTGGTCGCTTTCTTGTCGACGTTTGTCAACTTTTCGACGTTCGCCTGGGTTGCTCTTTTTATTCTTCTCTTGCGCACTTCCTTGCATCGGGCCGCTTTGATTCGTTCAACTTTGCGTTTCTCAGCCGCTTCGACGGGGATCCCAACTGCCTGATGTTTCTCATGTGGTTCTTCAGCTGTCATCATCTTCGGTAAAAGCCACACGACGAGCTGCGGCAACGGAATGTTCAGCAGACGACGCCTTTGCTCCTTTGACACCGTCGGTCCGTAAAAATAATGCGTCATGTAGCGGTCGGCGGCTCTGTGGACGGGCTCCGGACTTTGGAAGTAGTCGGAGAAGTAAAACAGGTCGTATCTGTCGAACTCTTGCTGCCGGTAGACGATTTGCCTTTTTTGTTGATCTGGACGGCGAGCCATTGCTGACGAATAGTCGCACCTCACGGGGCATAAAGCGACTAAGAACAGACGGACAGTAGCGTATCTGACTCCACAGAAGGTGACGATGATCGTGCTTGTCGACTCACCACAAACGATCTTGTTGTCCTCGTTCAGTCGTTTATCGAGAGACCCAGAATACTGGATTAGTATGGTTATATAGAAACAGAACTCTAATTAACACAATAATTATCACAGTAATCACCAATAATTACCTACTATTAGCGCAAATACCAAAAAATTCACAAAAAATCACAACGCCAAAAGTATCACTCCATTTCGTCCTCCGTCGTCGTTGTCCTTCCCGCGATACTCATCCTCCTGATATTGCACTCCTGTTCGCATTCCTTTGAGCCGTGTCTCAATTCTTCAAGTGGCCTCTCAATAATTTTCCCACTATCCAGCAAAATCTGCGCTGATTTAGGTGGAACAATCTTATCAATTTTGCCACGTAGCGGATGCGGGGGATTCAACTTCTTTTTCCTTGTTGTTTGCGCAACCGTATCCGCGACCCAAACTGAATCTCCGACTTGGTAACTTCCGGGTTCCACGTTGAACCACGCTTTATCCGCCGTTTTTTCTTGCGATTGCAGAGTTCGAGTATTGATGTCGTCGATTCGGCGAGGTCTGTTTCGAAGCGGTAGATTGTTCACAGTAGCAATCGTGTGCTTCACCGCTACGTTGCCGGTAATTTTGTAGTTTTGGAACTAGCCAATGGACCCGAGCTTAATCAATGCCAAGCTTTTTGGTGAAGTGGCATTGAATTTAAAAGAAAAAACAGTAACGTTTACTGAATAACCAATCTGAAGAAAATTTACCTTGTGCTGCCATGAAGCCGCCTACAATACAATATTTTTTAATGTATTTAAATAAATAAAAAATGCGAAGTTTATGATTTTGCTATTTTTACCCGTTCACCGTAACCTAAGGCAAGCCTTTTTGTAGGTGAAGTAAAATTGAATAAAAAATGTAAAAATTAACGTTTTTTCAATTACTCGGTTTAAAAAGCTAATGCTTCTTTTACCCGTTTACCGTAACATAAGCGAAGCCTTTTCTGTAAAGTGAAAATTCGAAGTTTATGATTTTGCTATTTTTACCCTTTCACCCTAACCTAAGTCAAGCCTTTTTGTTAGTGAAGTAAAGCTGAATAAAAAGTATAAAAATGTACGTTTTTTCAATTACCCGTTTTAAAAAGCTAATGTTTCAATTACCCGTTTATCCTAACATAAGCGAAGCCTTTTTTGTAAAGTGAAAATGCGAAGTTTATGATTTTGCTATTTTTACCCGTTCACCCCAACCTAAGTCAAGCCTTTTTGTAAGTGAAGTAAGATCGAATAAAAAGTATAAAAATTAACGTTTTTTCAATTACCCGTTTTAAAAAGCTAAAGCTTCTTTTACCCGTTTACCCTGACATAAGCGAAGCCTTTTTTGTAAAGTGAAAATGCGAAGTTTATGATTTTGCTATTTTTACCCGTTCACCCTAACCTAAGTCAAGCCTTTTTGTAAGTGAAGTAAGATTGATTTTACCCGTTTACCTAAGCCAAGCCTTTTTGTAAAGTGAAAATGCTAAGTTTATGATTTGCTATTTTTACCCGTTCACCCTAACCTAAGTCAAGCCTTTTTGTAAGTGAAGTAAGATCGAATAAAAAGTATAAAAATTACCGTTTTTTTCAATTACCCGTTTTAAAAAAGCGAATGCTTTTTTGCCCGTTTACCTTAACATAAGTCAGGCCTTTTTTGCAAAGTGAAAATGCGAAGTTTATGATTTTGCTATTTTTACCCGTTCACCCTAACTTAAGTCGAGCCTTTTTGTAAGTGAAGTAAAATTAAAAATATAAAAACAACGTTTTTTCAATTACCCGTTTCAAAAAGCTAATGCTTCTTTTACCCGTTTACCCTAACATAAGCCAAGCCTTTCTTGTAAAGTGAAAATGAATAGCAGAAACAAAAAAGTGACGTTTTTAAGTCTCGTTATACAGTCCTTGTTCTTTTTACCCGTTTACTCTAACATAACCCAAGCCATTTGCAAAGTGAAAATAATAGGGAAATACCATTGCGACCCAATTAAAAATAACTAATTTTTGTCAAAGACGGTTTTGTTACATCTTTCGCAGTCACTCGTCAGGTTTTGAGCAGCAACATATGCCATTTGCCCACCGTGCATTACGTTAAAACTGTCGCTCACAGGCATAACCGTAGAGTATCAACTTGAAAAGAGTATCATGATGACTTTCAGTTATGAAGAGCGGCGCTTTGTTTAAACAATTTCAAGTGATGATATTAAAAATAGATAAAGATTGAGATTGGGATGAAGCTTTCTTAAATGGCAAAAATGGCAAAAATAACAAAAAATGGGCGCCAATTCAAAAGTGTGACGGACAGACAGACAGACAGACAGACAAATTGTAAATTTAGTAGTAGTAGATGATGACTAGCCAATTGACCCGAGCGTATGTGGCTTAATCAATGCCAAGCCTTTTTGGTGAAGTGGCATTGACTTAGAAAGAAAAAAACAGTAACGTTTACTGAATAATAACCCTGAAGAAAATTTACCTTGTGCTGCCGTGAAGTCGCCTACAATACAATATTTTTTAATGTATTTAAATTAATAAAAAATGCGAAGTTTATGATTTTGCTATTTTTACCCGTTTACTCTAACCGAAGGCAAGCCTTTTTGTAAGTGAAGTAAAATTGAATAAAAAATATAAAACTAACGTTTTTTTTCATTTACCCGTTTTAAAAAGCTAATGCTTTTTTACCCGTTTACCGAAGCCAAGCCTTTTTTGTAAAGTGAAAATGCGAAGTTTATGATTTTGCTATTTTTTCCCCGTTAACCCTAACCTAAGTCAATCCTTTTTGTATGTGAAGTAAGATTGAATAAAAACATAAAAATTAACGTTTTTTTTCACTTACCCGTTTTAAAAAGCTAATGCTTCTTTTACCCGTTTACCTAAGCCAAGCCTTTTTTGCAAGTTAAGTAAGATTGAATAAAAAATATAAAAATTAACGTTTTTTAATTACCCATTTTAAAAAGGTAATGCTTCTTTTACCCGGTTACCCTAACATAAGCCTTTTTTGTAAAGTGAAAATGAATAGAAGAAACAAAAAAGTGACGTTTTTAATTTCGTTTTGCAGTCATTGCTTCTTTTTACCCGTTTACCCCAGCATAACCCAAGCATTTTGCAAAGTGGAAATGAATGGTAAATACCATTGCGACCCAATTAAAAAACTAACTTTTTTCAAAGACGGTTTTGTTACATCTTTCGCAGTCGCTCGTCAAGTTTTGAGCAGCAACAATTGCCAGTTGCTCATCGTGCGTTACGTTGAAATTATCGCTCATAACCATGGAGTATACGTATCAATTTGAAAATGAAACATGGAGTATCAATTTCAATGAAATTTACTTGTTTTGAATCCAAAGTGCAACTTGCAATGCCGATGTCGATGTGCGTTTTGCAACCCGATGTTTAAAAACAAAAAAGTTCAAACTTTTTTCAAAGACGGTTTTTTTACATCTTTCCCAGTCGATCATCAAGTTTTGATCAGCCACGCTTCCATTTGCCTATGCTGCGCTGAACTGTCTCTGTTGACCAAAGAGTATCATGATGACTCCAGCTATGAAGAGCGACGTTTTGAGAAAACAATCTCAACTGGCATTAATAAAAAAAATAGGTTAAGGAAATTGAGATGGAGTTTTCTTAAGTAGCAAAAATGGGCGCCAATTCAAATTGCAAAAAAGTGCCACACACAGACAGACAAATTGTAAATTTAGTAGTAGTAGATTTTCCGGGTATATACGATGAGATGGATGCATCCTTTTGCGCTTTTGGTATGTTCCAAATTTCGCCTCTTTGCGTATCCATCGCGTCTCCAATTTTCGATTCAGAAGACAAATCATCATCGCCCTTCGACGACATTTTTTCGCTTCGTTGCTGCTTCTGTGCTCGACGCTGTCGGCGGTTTCTTTTCGGAATGTCATGTTGAAATCCAGCATTGGAGGAATCCTTTGTTGGCATCAAACGCACTTCATCGTCGTCAGTAACAGGGCAACATTCACGAGCCATTTTAACGAAAGACACATCACTACCCTTGCCATCTGCGGGATAGCATTTCATCAATCGGAACGGTTTGCCGCTTTTTGTGATCACTTTTACTGCAAGTTCACGCAATTTATTCCTTCCAATAATCATGTCTACATCACCATTCAAGGTTGGTGACACAAGGAATCCACAGTTTTTCACAGTTTTACCGTCTACTGAAAGTCTGGCGTGACACATTCCTTCTACGCCTACAGACGATCCATTCACCGCTTTGAGCGTTTTTCTCGTCCGAAAAATTCTTAATCCATGTTCCTTTGCACAGTTGCTCGACAACAATGTCTCGTCGGATCCAGTGTCCACACAGTAGTAGTTGACCTGCTGTCCATTCAACAATGGCGATTCAAACTTGTCTTCACCGTCACATTCACAATCTGTCGTGTTCGCATTCTGATCTGTCATTATGCCAACTTTCTTTGTTTGGAAATTCGCGTAGCCATTCCTGTCTGTTTGGAACTCAATAGCATTTGGCTGTGGCACGTTTGTGAGGTTGTTGTTGAAATTTTGCTGATTTTCAAACGGTCTGTTCCAATGATCATGCTGTCCGTTTTGGAAATTTCCATTCTGCACATTACGATTACCGTTGAACGCATGATAACCCATGTTCCACTGATGGCCGTTAGACTTATAGCCATAGTTCGGCTGTCGATTTTGCCAGTTGTTTTGGCTGACAAACTGATTTCCGTTGTTCAACTGCCGAGGTTGCATGAAGGTCTGATAACCACTACGCCGATTGTCATGATAATCACGACGACCGTTCTGACGATAGCCGTACTGACTGTCACGGTTTTCACGACGTTCAAACGTACGTTCATTGGCTTTGAACTTTTGATTCTCTTCCATTTGATCGATCTTGTTAACGATTTGGCGGAACGTGTATTGTTCGCATGCCATTTCCGTTGCCTTTGACTCAAAAGCTGCATTGCTCAACCTGGCCGAAAATAGGTCTGCAAGTATTGCATCGATTGGATCTTCGTATCGACCATTCTCATCACACGCTTGACCTCCCATTTCCAAGTACAAATTCTCCAACCGCATGGCAAACGCACGTACTGATTCGTTACTTTCACGGCGCGCTCTTATGAACTGTGATGTTGCACTAATACGCACGTTACGAGAACCGTAGCAACGATTCAGATACTCGAACATTTTATTCAAACTCGTTCGCACGTGAACTGGTTGTGTATCAAGCGCATTACGTGCATTTTGACCCAGACACAAACGCACATGAGCGATAGCCGTTTTTTCATCAACCGGGAATGTTTCCAGACGGCTTCGAACATTTTCACTCCACACCTTGAAACTCAGTTTGCCGTCGATATCAAACGTTTCAAATTGTGCCGTTAACAGCGTACGGGCGTTTTGACTGTGGTTATTGTGACAACATTCAGAATCACTGTTTGGATCACACTTATTATTGCCACCATTTTGTTTTTCATCACGATTAGTCAGTGCAGCCAGAATTTGTTGTTGCTGCATCAGCATTTGCAGAATCAGATCATTTGTGGTAGCACTTTGTGCCGATCCCGCTGCGTCACTGGCGTTCTGCTGGGTCACACCTGATGCACTCTTATTCAGAGGCATACCTTTTTTCAAGGCCGGTGCAGTGGTACCCAGTGCGCTCTTATTCAGAGGCACACCTTTTTTCAAGGCCGGTACAGTTGAAACAGATTTGCCACCACGTACACTCTTAAGCAGAGGCACACCCTTTTTCAGGGCCGGTGGGGGATACCTCTGTGCTTTTTGGCCTCTCCTCGAAGTACGCGAAATGCACGCACAGCACTGGTTCGGACCGGAAACCGTATCATCTGATTCACAGGCAGTCACGATTGGCGTCTCATCCCGATCCGTCACTGTAGCACTGATTGCTGTCGCTATCAGAGTACTGCTCTCAACGTCATCCGTCTCTGGTTCATCTTGGAAACTGCACCCAGCGTCATCTGTCTCTGTGTCATCTTGAAATGAACTGTACAACTCAGACTCATCTAGATCATTCGATCTGCTGATTTTCAGGTGACGCTTATAATCAAAATACTGCGACGAAAAGTCCCTCACTCTGTCAGCGAGCTCACGTAACGGCAAAGTCTCAGACGGTGAAATGGTCGCCCTCATTTTACAACGTAACGTCTCACTCAACTCCTTCTTTTGCTTAAACACAGCACATAGCAGGTTGAGACGCTTCCTGTCTTTGCGCTCACAGCACCGCTTGATCAACTGCGTAACATCCCACCCTTTCAACTTCACCATGCTTGTATCGGCATCATCACCACGGTCACTGTCCCTGCTTGCGAGCTCTGTGTTCTCTGCGGATGACGACGACGTGCGGTCATGATGACTGGACGATAACAGTGGCTTACGACGAAACGAACGAAACGAACATCTTTGACGACGATCCATCTCAATAGCGAAGGCTGCGTGTTGTAGACGTCGGGCTCACCACAAACGATGAGCCGATGTAGAGAGATAACTTTAATGTCGATTTCAGAACTGACTCCCCATGTACAAGAAACATCACAGTTATATAGGCGAGAACTAACATAATTAGTGAGTAAATTACCTAATTATAAATGATAAATACGCATAATTAGATCACATTATCTTTAACTTTGACGAACTCAGAAATAAAAACCTTTGAAAAAAGCTCATGAGAAGATTTCTCATGTCAACAATAATCATACAATCTGAGATCGCCAACAAGTTACTCACAAATGTGTTGAGCAGGGTTACCAGTTGTACATACAAGTTCAACAAAATCGCACAGTGAGCATTTTCCTAGCCACAAAATTACAAAATGTACCACAAAATCGTGAAAATGCTAATTTTGTTGAGCATGCGTTTTTATTGCAAAACAAAATTTCAGTGGAATTGCATCCGTGGTTACGTCCGCAGATTTGAGTTTGAAAGAGCCGACTTTAGTGCTTTTCAACCATTTTTAGAAACAATTTGTAACATTCAGTCCAAGTGTACATTGTACATACATATTCCGGTTTTATAGAAAGCCGCGATGCGGAAACAGAATCAAAATTTAAAATTGTTGTTATGATTAAGCCTTATCGCTGTAAAAAATGGAATATCATTTCCGGTACATTGTCAGAGACTGGCTGGTGCGCGACTTTATTGCAAACAAATTTGAGCGAGGCCGAAAAATACCCTTTTTCAAAAATGATGCAACGAGCTTTTAGACAACGTTCTTTGCATGAAATTAGGGTTGGAAAAAACCAATGTTTTGCGTGTTCTTTTCATCTGTTAAAACTTTGATTCGAGAACATCTGGAAAAAGTGTCAGTGGTTCTCAGTCTACCCCATGATATGATTCGGATCGGAACCGCAAATGCCACGACGTGTATAATTGTTTCAATTCTTTGTAAACCGAACAAAAACAGCGTGTGATCGCCAAACACTTAAAACATAAACACTTGTTTAATTTCGTTTCGTTTATATGCTCTTTGTCCAACCGCACACAAACGTGTGGCTGCCATTAAACTCCAACAACAAAAAACATACCACCATCTGGCATTGGCGCAATCTGCCAGCAGTTGCCGAGCGGCACATGGCACACTTCGCAGCTGCTGAGGACATTATTATGGCTGTCCCAACCCCCGCAGATGTAAAGATCCTGTGCGATGCACGTCATTCCGTGGCCGTATCTGGCCACCATCATGTGACCAAACACCGTTGTCTGCTGCGTCAGCACATTGTATGCAAGGATCTCCGTGGTCGTGGTGTCCTCACCGTCGCCTCTCCAGCCGCCACTGACGTAAACCACCGGGGGCACGCCCGTGGCACATCGGCAGAAGGCTGCTGCGGCGTAGGCGGCTTGAGGGATTCCTGCAGTGAGCAGCCAAATGGTGCACTTGGGTGAACGTGGGCAATCAACAGAAATCAGAGGTTTTGTCGACCTCGACACCTACAGTGGCGGCCAAAAATGTTGGAACGCTGCGCGCATGTGTGCGCGTGTGTTGCGCGTGTGTATCATCAGCCTTACAAACGGTATTATAAGAATCCCATGCTAATTTTTTGTTTTTGTGATTACTGAGTGTATCTAATACACTATCCGAAGGATTTTTTTCGCTGAAGTATACATTTATTTAATAAATACCGAACACACCTCCATTTGGCAGTAAAACTGTTTCAAATTTTTTTGGCAAGAGAATATAGCGGAATGAACAATACAACCCGTCTGGAACCCGAAACATGAACGCAATACACATCTGTGAGATAATTCAAACAACAAGAAACGCTAATACTTCGAGAATAGTTTTCTTGCTAATGATTTTGAATCAGTTTTACTGCCAGTCACATGCAATGGAGGTGTGTTGTTGTAATGTTCGGTATTTGTCAAATAAATGCACGGTTCAGTGAAAAAAACCTGCGAATAGTATACTAAATACACTCAGTGGTCTAAAAAACAAAAAATAGCATGGGATTCTTTTATAGTGTTTGTACGGCTGATGCAACACACGCGCAATACACAGTACACAGCACACACGCGCGCAGCGTTCCAACACTTTTCCAACACTTTTGGCCGCCACTGTTTGTTGACAAGCTGTTGCTAACTGTTTTTTTTTTGAGAGAAACGAATGCCGAAAATTGTGCGGTTGGAGCATGAAACTGATAAAGAAATCCGTTTTTTATGGCAACGGATAATGTTTCTGAATCGCATAATTTTGCTTGTTGCCGGCATTCTTGTTATACTATTGATGTTGGAAAAGGTTGTCAGTTTTCGGTTGTCCACTTTGTTCATTTGTTGGCTTTGTTTTGTTTGGTTTGAAATACACAGTGATTTTTAAAATCTCTTAAAAATGAGCGCAGTTTTGACGGGTGGGAAGTTTTTCTTTTATTGTCAAAAAAAGAAAAAATCCGTTTATAAAGCCTGGACACATTGTATCATGTTGTTATGTCCAATTTCTTTTGCTTCATTTTTTACTGTGGAAACAGCTGAAGATCTGAGCTGCGATATGTTGTTGTTTGTTGCCCCCTTTTTATCCTTACGCAACGCCCTTGGGGAAAGGCAGTGTCGCTATTTTTTATTGTCCACCACACGGGCTGCGACGTTGGAAGCAGTTTTTTCTACCATAGAAGTGGGCGTTGGGCAAGCTGCGCTGGTATGCATGGGCGCGATGTCACTAAGTTCCTCGCCACCGGAACTTGTGAATCAAGAAAGCCGACGTTTGTGCTGCCGAACCATTAAGCCCCACGCAACCCGGGGCAGCCGAGTGGTCACGAGCGGATTCGAACCCGGCCAACCCGGGCCTTCCGATTGGAAGTCCCATGTGCTATCCTCTGAGCCACTCAGCCGGCCTGAGGTGCGATATAAACCAAACATGCGTCCAAACATTCAATCGTCAAAAAATTGTTGGAAAACGGACTAAACATTTTAATTGAAAATTTAGGGAGAGGTGACTGCGGAATATTC
Source organism: Theristus sp. LFF4_11 (assembly GCA_030248135.1). Taxonomy (NCBI): domain Eukaryota; kingdom Metazoa; phylum Nematoda; class Chromadorea; order Monhysterida; family Xyalidae; genus Theristus; species Theristus sp. LFF4_11. The sequence goes on along the minus strand of JASANC010002475.1, from coordinate 37,071 downwards.
ATCCAGGATAGGTATTCACTAGGGTTGCCGCGAGACAGGGTACCCGCGAGACGAGACGAGACACGAGACAGAGGGTCACGAGACGAGACGAGACGAGACACGAGACAGAGGGTCACAGCCTTTTTTCAAAATCCTCGAGACGAAACGAGACAAACCGTCAGTTTCAGAATCATTTTCAACGGTGCAGTGCAGAATGCAGTGCAGGAGGTTTTGCAATGCAGGATGCAGTGCATGATGCTAAAAAAATTCTGCGTTTTTCCTTTTCCACAGAAGACAGATCAATCCACCAACCATCAGACCAGACAGTCAATAGTAGCACCAATCGCCGGGGCCGGGCACAAGCCGAAAAAGCATTTATTTCTTATTCAACAAAACAAACCACAAAAAAACGGTTTCAGTGCTGGGTGTGCTGGATGCTGGTCACTGTTGGACTGCTGGAAATTCATGAACATCATGTTTCATAAAAAACGCACGATTGATTCGCACGAGACCAGAAAAAAATCCCAAAGAGACTGTTCAACGAGACAGAGGGGTCTCGAGACGAGACGAGACACGAGACAGCCAAAAATCGCTCGAGACGAGACAAATGACAAGACGAGACACGACTCGCGCAACCCTAGTATTCACAAAACTGCAGACAAACCCGATACCATTCGGCACATTGAAAAACTAAAAAAATGTCAGTGTTGGTCACTGATTCTGATATATTCCCGTTTTTGTGATGCATTATTCATGTTATTTTCATATGTGATAGCTTGGATTATATTACCCTGCCTAAACATTGTGTTATTATTTAAAGAAACGCTGTTTTTAAGACAGAACTTGGCGAGAACAGTACCACCAATTGTGGAATGCACTGCTGCGTTTTGGCCATTCTCTTGTTCATTGTAAACGCACTCGATGTACGTACAATTAATTCAATTCGAACAGCAAAAAAACAGAAGAAAAACAGTCGTACCGAAATTTCCACTGTTGATCGAGCAGTTTCCCGTCTCAGGTGAGTAGACCTGTCCGTCGGGGCCACCGTTAAGTCCGTCTGCAATCAGTAGAACCCCTTGGAATGCGAGAGCACACGGGAGAAGCGCCAATAGAAATGGAGCGAACGACACCAGCAGCATTGTTGTGCGTCTTGTGTTCCGAATGATCAGAAATCCGTCGAAAAGTAGATAAGATACCGTACTTGGTATTCAACACTGAGGCAACACTTTGAGACGAAAGTTGCAGCAGTGGAACAAATTTGCGTCAGCTAAAATGGTCAGCCACCACACCACTGTGACTGACAGTGCAGCAGACGAACTGGAACCTTCGATTTCGCGTGCGCCACAATCCCAATTAGAGGCCCCTCTCATTGTGCATTGCTACACGGTGTACAAAAACGAGCTGCAATGGGGAAAAAACCAGTTGGTGATTGAGCTTAGTTCAATGGCAGAACAATTTTAACAGCAAGGATCTTTGCCAATAATTGTGTTAAAAATGTCATTTGAAAATTCCGACCACAGCAAGCCTTTGGCAGTGCACGGTTTCGTCCGTCTCAGACGCATTCCAGGGCTGACGTTCAATGCCGATTCACAAAACTTTGCAGTGATCTTTGCCTTTTCAGTTTGATAAAAGTTCATCTTTTTTCTTTTGGCTGTCAGAAAGAACTAAATTTATTGAAGAAGCTTTTATAGGTAAGCAAGAAAAACTGAAAATCGAAAAGCCCGTGTTCGGCAACAGTGATGCTTGTTTTTAGAAACTTCTTCATTAAAAATAAAGTCAATAAATCAAGTGTGTTATTCAAAATTTGTCTTCCGTTTCGCAGAACAAAACACAGCTAATGCGCTTGTAGATTTGCAGTAAGAGCACTGGTAATTGTAAATCAAGAAACAAGCACACATTTGTCCGATTTTTTTGACCTCATATCAAAAGTGTTGCTCAGAATACGTTTTTGCAAACAGTTTTCGAATTTTTAAAAACGAAATTTCAAAACAATTTCAAGAACGAAGCCGTTGTGCTCATTGTAGTGGTTTGATACGCAAGACATGAATTTTTATGTCACACGCTTCTAAATTACACCACTGTGTCAGTTCATTGGTCTTATTATTGACACAGTTGGGTAATTCAGGATCTTATCCATGATTGATTTGTTTAAAAAAGTTTTCACCGCGTTCTTCATTGGGTGCGCGCTTCGTATGGCTTGTTCAAGAAAACAATGATTCAATGACAGCCAAACCAAACCATATTGAGTAAACTAAACCAAGGAATCAAAAGTTGCAATGATATGAACGAGACACAAAATGAACGGGTGACAACGGATGCTTTTGCAAATGGCACACACAGCGGCAATTTGAGTCCGTTGGCAGACGCTCGGAAATCGAAGGTTCCACATTTCGATCGAAACACAACAAATCGGGGCACAAGTTTTTTCTGATTGCTTAAACTTTCAGCTCAAAATGTTATTTGATATTCTTTCACGCAGAAAAAATAACAACGAACACCGTAAAGTCTTGCATATAAGGTCTCCTTGTATAAATTTGAAAATATAAGGAATTCCGGACCTAATAAACGGGATGGGATTTTGACCAAATCAAAAATTTGAATTTTTTGGTATCCCGCCGTGTGACACTCCGCCCACTTTTGGGTGGGGGTCTTATAAGTGGGATGAACCTTATATGCAAGACTTTACGGTAATCCATTCATTTTCACTTCAATTTTCGAAAGCAATGAACGGCCGCGTCTGCATTGTTTTCAGAAGAAAAACCTGTTTTTATTGATTAACAAAAAATTGTTTATTGTTTTTATTGTGCATGTGAATCGATAAGTGCACGAACATGTGCCTCTATGCATGCGCACTGTTTTTCTGCGTGTTGAATATACCAGATGTCACGCTAAATAACAATGTTCCAAGTGGTGTCCGGGGTCCTGTCCGCCGCAGCGTGCCACGGGCTCTGTCCCGAACTGAAAGCCTTTCATCAGCTGTGAGTGGCGAAACCACCCTCCGGCTTTTTCATGCAGCTGCACTTTTATGTCAGGCACAGGACACCGCCCCGGGCACTACGGAGGACACAACCACGGACACAACTTTGGACATTTTTATTCATCGTGTATCTACTTTTCTGACGTTAGACACGCTGTATAATTCACTGGCAGAAAGTTTGCAATCGAATCGAGCTTTCGGAGAACTGAAACATTAGAGAAATGTTGAGTTTTGAGAAATGTTCAAAAGTATCCGTTTAAAACAACACACCAATAACAAAAAAAATCGAAATAAAAATCCACTGGTGATCAGAAGTTTGCAAACGCAGGCACGGGTATGCTCGTGGAACTGACATTGGTGTGTACTGGTGCCTTCAAACGCGTTGCAAATAAAACTGTTGCATTGCATTGCAAGTGTGCTGTGTAAACTGCGCCGTTTGGTTTGGTACAAACGAGGAGGAGATGTGTAGTAACGGGTGGCGGAGAACGGGTGATTATGTTGACAGTTTTCGATAATTTTTCCAGGGTTTGTAGTAGACGCTGTGAGAATTTGTTTGACACGAAAAACGTGGAGTTTTCATTTTTGCCAACAAGAATAATAAACGATTTTGAGAAAATAAACAACGCGTTTTGAACTGCCGCGCGCTCACGTACGAGCGCCTGATTCTGAAACACATCGGCGCAGCCTGCACAAGTAACAACTGGTGCGCATGCTCACTGATTGGCTACTGCTCCAACGGCAGCAGGTCCGTGCGTTCGTCGATGGCGAGCTGCATTTCCAGCAGGACTGTTGCACCGCCACGCGCACCTGGCTGGACACTCAGTTCGATCAACGATCGATCGGGCGTGGTGGCCGGCTTGTTTGGCCTGCAAGATCGGCCGGCATTGCAGCAAGTGACCACTGGACGGGACTGGTCAAGCGTCGCGTGCATCGCACTCAACCAGCCAGCATCGATGATCGTGCGTGTCGGTGGAACAATCGGTGAGATCAGTGATCACGAGCGCATGGCAGCCGTCATGGACTTTGATCGACGCGTTGATAAACTGATCGAACGAGAGAGCGAGCATATTAGGGATGGAGAAAGTCGTTCTTTATGTTGTTGTGATGTGTTCGTCGGGTCAATTATCATTTTGTCGTTCTCAATTGGTCAGTTTTCTTGTGAAAATGTGATATTTTGAAAAATATTTATAACTCGTGTCATTATTGCATCAAATTCAATAATTTTTGCGGCCATCAAATTTTCATAGCGCTAATTACAAACCCTGAGAAAATTGTCGAAAACGGTCAACTCAGTCAACAAATATGGAAGTTCTAGCTGGGCCACCCTGTAAATTTCTGGTTCAATAAGCTGAAAATTCAAAATTCATTTTTAACTTCACGACTTCAGGAGATTTGTGTCGATGGGTGATGGGATTTTTTTATAGAACTGGCTTGTGATTCGTGATCAGGTTGCAGAAAAACAAAAGCAGCAGGTATCATGTTTCATCGTAAAATGTTTTCTTTCGAAATGTAAGGAACGATATGCTGAGGATTTGAAAACATTCGAGACGCCATGTGCCAGATAAACACAGACACTGAACGCCTCAAGAAAGTGCAGTTCAGCTTTCGACATCGTATGGAAAACATTGCTGTCATTGAAAACCACGACGATTCTCACGTTGAGCAACTGACCAAACAAGTAACACATTGGTGAACCCATTGCATCCAATCAGTTGGAAATGCAGATGGACTTATCTTGGATGGTGGTTTGGACATGACATTTCGTCGTGTTCAGGGCACAAAACAGAGGCAGAGAAGTAATGCACGTGCAGATGCACATGTTCGAGCACTTATTGGTGCAGATGCACAATCCCGTGCACCTCACACGTGCATTATTTATCTGCGTGCACTTTCGTCATTTTAGCCATCTCTTTTGATGGCAGAAAGAATAGACTTCTAGCACACCACAGATTCGATCGAGTTTGACGAAAACACATGAGTCGATTGCTTGCCAAAAAACACGTGAGAAACTGAACGAACCGCCAATTTCTGCCAACTTTTTGGCTTTTCTACAAAACTTGAAAACTAATTGCATCAGAAATAATAAATAATGACATTACATGTACTACTTGATGCAATGAGCACGACAATTTTTTGCAGATCCAAAATATCATGACAAAAGTTTCAAACATTGAATTTTTCATCATTTGAAAATTTTAAAAAATCAACAAAAGCTAAAAAAGGTGAACAATGCGAACATCTGTTGAACCCGCAAATTTCAGCTTCGTAGCCAGATGCGAGATTCAGCAGTTTGCAGTTTGGTGTCCTGTGGCCCAGGTCACGCACTGCAGGCCACTAACCGTTTAGCTTCTTATTTGCAACGCGTTTTGTGTTCCATTGAGAGCGGCACAGCATCGGTGCAAGTGGCTCAGATGGTGGCCAACACGGCTCCACTTTGACTATCGCGCTCAAACCAGCCACGGGCGAACGATCGTTTGCGACGAAGCTGAAACGAGTTTTTTTGCGTCTATCAAAAACATCAAGATCGATAAATTTCAGATTTGAAACGAACGCAGAAAAAAACACGCGTCATGCACTGCGTCATCCACTGGCAGTGCATTGTGCAAAGCATGTTGATGTGCATTCTGCCCATCATTGTGGCACGTGCGTTTTACAAACTTTGCTCAAACTTGCTGTTCGCGTAAGCAAAGAATAAAAACCACGATGGAGATGGAGCGAAGCGGCGATTCTGTGCAAAGCGGCGAATCGGCCACTCGCCACGGATGGGGCACAGTGACGGGCAAATCGCAGTGCCTCAACTATTGTTACACCTCAATTCATGTGTTCCGACTACGCTCTGCCGCGAATCAGCGCGTTCGGCTTTTCAGCTGTGCGGCTTTTCCACACATCATTCAACATTACTCCAACTCCACCTCCTTCGGGTGAAAAGATAACAGCAACAGCCTTTGACGCACAGCAAGTTTGAGTATGTTTTGAACCCATTTTTTGTGCTTCCAAAACCTTCATAATAACTGATTGCATCAGAAATTGACACAGTACAGGTCACAGCATGTCTCAAAAAACTACAATGGGCAAAACGGCTCGTTTTCGAGTTTGGTCTAACATTTAAGCCTAAAATTATGAACACTGTTTAATGTATTTGCCATTGATTGTCTAAAAATTTAATTTGGAATTTCTAAAAATAAGGTGCACCGCAACAATTTTTGATTCGCAGTAAAAAAACGGCAAATTCGTGCTTGTTTCTGGGTCTAAAGCTGACTTTGACTTGCAACCTGAAAGTTCAATTATCTAAAAATGCGGGAGACGCATATAAAAGGAGGAATATGGCCTTGTGTAAGCAGTGAAAGACTTGCTCGACAACGCTTTTCAAGTCTCTGATGTGGTACACACGGATACAAGTACATAAGAGTTATATTTTTGCGCCGCGTTTGCTGTTTAAAAGCTTGCTGAAAAGCGTAAAAACTTTGAAGTTATTTTTCAATTGTCCTCTTCAGTTTAGTCTAAAATCACACCATGTGCGAAATTCTGTAAATTCTGTGCAAAAACAGAAACATCAGAAATTGCAAAATATTGCTGCATGTAGCTTTATCGTTGTTGTTGTTGTTGTTTTGTTGGGATTTTTAGGCGATGTTTTTAGCCAGGGCTAACCCAGAGAAGCGTACAGAACGCCATTGAGTAGGGCGCCCATTGAGTTTTCTCTGTCATTAAGTGCCTACATACCCCTCGGCGGGGCTCATCCCCCAGCGCACAGACTTATCTAACGCACTACCACCAGGCCACGAGGGTGACAATTGTTGTTGTTGCTAACTACGCACCCTTGCTACACACACCATGCAAAAAGTGTTGTCTTTCGTTGATTTTCACCCTTTTTACCAAACTCTTGTGACAGGATAAACCGGTGAGTCATTGCCACAGAAGGAGACCTTGCGTTCCCCAACGGCAAATGTACTATCGCGGCCCAGGAGATCGCGGCCCGGAGTATCGCGGCCGAAGCATCGCGGCCTGAAAGATCGCGGCCTGGACGATCGCGGCCTGAACGATCGCGGCCCGGACGATCGCGGCCTGGGACGATCGCGGCCTGGGATGATCGCGGCCCGGGACGATCGCGGCCTGGGACGATCGCGGCATGGGATGATCGCGGCCTGGACGATCGCGGCCTGGGACGATTGCGGCCTGGGACGATCACGGCCTGGGATGATCGCGGCCTGGGACGATCACGGCCTGGGATGATCGCGGCCCGGGATGATCGCGGCCCGGGACGATCGCGTCCTGGGACGATCGCAGCGTTTTCATAACCTTGTCATATATCCAGATCAGACTGGCAATTTACATGTGGCAGTCACCGTGCATTGCGATGTATATGAAACTGTGCTACTCAAAGAAAGCTATTCGCATTTATTTTAAAACTAAATTATTGTTAATATTATTTGTTGCTCATGTTCGGTTTGTTGTTGTTTGTAGCAAGTTTGACGGGTTACCCATCTATCTATTTTATTTCAACATTTTGACCGCCCTCCCCCAAAGTCACATGCACACCCGCGCCTCCCATCTTAAAAATTTGCAGCTGTCTTTGTGGAAAATTTGCTCCAGCTATCAATATCGCCCCCAACGACAATCATCTCCCATGTGAGTGACCCGTGCGAATAGAGTTGTTAAAAATAAAAATCGTCAAATATGAAAACATGAAAATCAAAGTTGGTCTAAATCAATCAGGAGTCCGAAGAATCACATCTGACGAGCAAGCGCCTCCCGAATGACTCCTGTAAGGCGGAACTTATCAGATTTTGTTTTGGTGACCTCATTTACAAATGTACTCATTTTTCAAACCGTTACCATCATGCCTCTTCTAGTGTTTTGACTCTCAAAACGCAACTAATTATCCCCAGTTCAAATGAAAAAAACTTACCTTTTTTTAATATTTGAAGCACGCCCCCCACCGATTCCGAAAACCCAAGTACCAAACTCCGTGGGATTGGGAAACGGACGCTCACCATCCCGTGGAACCAATACCCTCGCCACGTAGGGGACATGAAATTACCGGCTTAAATTCGATCAATTATATAACTCCACAACACGACACAACACAACAACAAATACCTCAAACAATCACTCACGCTCAAATCAATTTACGAATGTCACCTTATCTCATCAAATGTAAACAACTTTCGACGCCCAAAAACTTCTGTACAAAATTTTAAACCTAAAATCAATTTAAAACTCCAAAATCACTCTGCGGTTTACAAGTAATATCAAAAAACAATTTTTAAACTTTAAAAAATTCCAAAAATAGTTTTCAATGTATTAAAAAATCTTTCGATTTTTTAAATCGACATTTTGTTTTTTATTTAATTTTTTAATTTCAATTTTTGTTTAACAATCCTACGTTATGACTCAACCCGACCCGACAGCTCCCATTAATACTACAGTTTTCAGATATGGTAGTTTTGACGCGTTATTTCTCGACTTGTTAAACCATATTAATAAATTTTAGTCATTTCAAGAAATCACCTTAATTTGTCAAAATTTTAAAAAATTCATTCCCTCCCGCAATACATACAAAACACAAAAAACATTATTTCACACCAACTTTCTTTTTAGCACCGGTTAAACATACCTTTATCCCAATCTCATAAAATACGAATCTTTTTAATCCATTTGTTTTTGTATTTTTTATATTTGCCGGTTTTGGAACTAAACCTTTTACTAAACTTTTGGCTTACATAGGTGCAACATCATTGAGGCTCACTTTGACAATTTATTGATTGACACTGTTCCTTGTTGTTATGTTTCTGTTATCGCCATACACATTTCGAAGTTTTCTTTTGAATTTGTCATTTGTTTCCCGTGTATCGCTGATCTGGTATTTTCTGGTCCATTTTTGAAACTTTTTTTTCTCTGTCATTCGTGCGCATAATAATTTCTTAAATTTACACAAATCTTATTGAGCCTTCCTGAACAATATTTCATCAATAGTCAACACAACTCAAAATAACCTCATACACCTACCCACTACTTCTAAACACCCTTAAACGAACCGAGTACCTGCAAGGCAGAATGAAGAGAATATGGTCGTTTCATCTTCACGCCATACTTGGCGACGTAATTTGTTTTGGCAATAAATCTGAAAATGAATTTGCACGCATTTGAGTTTCTTGATCTGCGTGCTTATTATCAAATAAAACAAAAATGCATGAGTGCCTCTGCTAAAAACAGAGCGTGCTAAAAACTAACCTAAGCCTAACCACATCGTCCCAGCCGCGATCGTCCCCCGCGATCATCCCGCCGCAATCATCCCCCGCGATCATCCCAGCCGCAATCATCCCAGCCGCGATCGTCCCAGCCGCGATCTCCCAGCCAATCTCCAGCCGCGATCTCACCGCATCGCCCCCGATCTTTCAGCCGCGAACTTCGCCGCGATCTTCGCCCATCAACCCGATCTAACCACCCTTCCCCAACGCCTCTGCGAACACTTTGGCAAACCATGTCAGCGATCTAAATCTGATCGTTATTTTAGTGGTTTTAGTGGTCGCTAAATGCTAGAAAAAAGCAAATGTGAAAGTTTCATTTGTCTACAATGTACGAGGGTTGCCACTTCCAACCGAAATAAAAAATAAACGGCGCAAAAATATGACTCTTATGTACTTGTATCCGTGTGTACCACATCAGAGACTTGAAAAGCGTTGTCGAGCCAAGTCTTTCACTGCTTACACAAGGCCATATTCCTCCTTTTATATGCGTCTCCCGCATTTTTAGATAATATTCTGACTTTTACATAAGCCCCGAAGGTCGGACCAAAATCACAATACGTTGGTCACACATTCTTCTAAACCCCGGACAACTCAGGTTTTTTACTTTTCGTTTTTAGGCCAATTTCTACGGCCGATTCGCCCAAAATCGTCACGATTCAGTACCTAGAATTGCTCACATAAGAAAACTGACCCAAAAGCAGTGATCGGCGGTTGAATTACCCTGGAAAACACAGTTTTCTTGTTTTTCATTTCTGGACCGGTTTCACTAAATTCCACGGCCGATTCGCCCGAAATCGTCACGATTCGGAATCTAAAGTTGCTCACGTAAGAAAACTAACCCAAAATCTGTTATCAGCGCATTGAATTACCCCGGAAAACACAGTTTTCTTGTTTTTCATTTTTGGACCGATTTCGCCAATTTCCACGGCCGATTCGCCCGAAATCGTCACGATTCAGTACCTAGAATTGCTCACATAAGAAAACTAACCCAGAATCCGTGATCAGCGCATTGAATTACCAAGGAAAACACCGTTTTTTGTTTTTCATTTCTGGACCGATTTCGCCAATTTCCACGGCCGATTCGCCCGAAATCGTCACGATTCAGTATCTAGAGTTGCTCACATAAAAAACTAACCCAAAATCCGTGATCAGCGCATTGAATTACCCTGAAAAACACCCTTTTATTGTTTTTCTTTTCTGGGCCGTTTTCGCCAATTTCCACTGCCGATTCGCCCGAAATCGTCACGATTCAGCACCTAAAGTTGCTCACGTAAAAAACTAACCCAACATCTGTTATCAGCGCATTGAATTACCATGGAAAACACCGTTGTTTTGGTTTTTCATTTTTGGACCGATTTCGCCAATTTCCACGGCCGATTCGTCCGAAATCGTCACGATTCAGTACCTAGAATTGCTCACATAAGAAAACTAACCCAGAATCCGTGATCAGCGCATTGAATTACCATGGAAAACACCGTTGTTTTGGTTTTTCATTTCTGGACCGATTTCGCCAATTTCCACGGCCGATTTGCCCGAAATCGTCACGATTCAGTATCTAGAGTTGCTCACTTAAAAAACTAACTCAAAATCCGTGATCAGCGCATTGAATTACCCTGAAAACACCATTTTCTTGTTTTTCGTTTCTAGACCGATTTCGCCAATTTCAACGACCGATTCGCTTGAAATCGTCACGAATCAGCATCTAAAGTTGCTCACGTAAGAAAACTAACCCAAAATCCGTGATCAGCGCATTGAATTACCCTGGAAAACACCATTTTCTTGTTTTTCGTTTCTAGACCGATTTCGCCAATTTACACGGCCGAATCGCCTGAAATCGTCACGATTCAGCATCTAAAGTTGCTCACGTAAGAAAACTAACCCAAAATCCGTGATCAGCGCATTGAATTACCCTGGAAAACACTATTTTCTTGTTTTTCGTTTCTAGACCGATTTCGCCAATTTCCACGGCCGATTCGCCCGAAATCGTCACGATTCAGCATGTAAAGTTGCTCACGTAAGAAAACTAACCCAAAATCCGTGATCAGCGCATTGAATTACCCTGGAAAACACCATTTTCTTGTTTTTCGTTTCTAGACCGATTTCGCCAATTTACACGGCCGATTCGCCCGAAATCGTCACGATTCAGCATCTAAAGTTGCTCACGTAAGAAAACTAACCCAAAATCCGTGATCAGCGCATTGAATTACCCTGGAAAACACATTTTTCTTGTTTTTCGTTTCTGGACCGATTTCGCCAATTTCCACGGCCGATTCGCCCGAAATCGTCACGATTCAGCATCTACAATTGCTCACGTAAAAAACTAACCCAAAATCCGTATCAGCGCATAATTACCCTGAAAACACCATTTTCTTTTTTTCGTTTCTAACCATTTCGCCAATTTCCACGGCCATTCGCCCAAATCGTCACATCACATCTAAATTCTCACTAAAAAACTAACCCAAAATCCTATCACGCATTAATTACCCTAAAACACCCTTTTCTTTTTTTCTTTCTAACCATTCGCCAATTCCACGGCCGATTCGCTCGAAATCGTCACATCACATCTAATTCTCACTAAAAAACTAACCCAAAATCCATCCCATTAATCCTACGACTAACCTTTTTCCTATTATTTTTCTACTCACAAAATTTAATAAAACTATACCCAGTCGAAATCTACGAACTTAAAAAATCACAATTTTACAAAAAAAACGTTGCTGTGCTCGTGTGCGGAGGAAATTTTCCAGTTATGAACACTCGGGTTGTCTTGATTATTTGATTATTATTACAGCTAAATCAACCCTCTGCATTTCACAACATTTATCGATTTTTCATGTTTTCCAGCTATTCTGCTGTAGTGAGTGATAGGGGCAACATACCGTGAAAAAAAATTAATCAGAAAAACTTCCAAAAGTTTTTCAATAGTGTTCCAATTTTCAGCTCGAATTACCTCAGCACACGCCAGTGAGCGCTTTCGAAATTGGAACCTTTTTTGGTTCACCCTGTACAAATTTTGAATGGCCCGTTTTAACCTGACCAGGTTGAAGCGACCAGCCCATCAGGAAATGCCCGAAATTTACCAGTGCGACTGCTTTGCAGCACAGTGCACAAACGGTGCTTTAACAGTGAAATGGTTTGGAAGACCGCAGTCTGAAGGCAGTGAACTGAATGTTTATAACAGCGCAATGTTGCACATCCACCAAGAAACGCATGCGCACACCGCAGCGCGCGTGTTGTCCCGAGTGCTGCTGCGTGTTCGTTTGTTCACGTGCAACATTACTGGGTTATGAGGTGATGACAGAGTGTACACTGGCCAGGACGTTCGGTCGAGAACGGGAAAAACGAGAAAATACACATTGGCAGAGTTTTAGCACCGAAACTGGAAATACCTTGATAGGAGCCACAGGCCACCGGCGACCACCTGCACCGATGCTGCTTCGCGGTCACATGCAACACGCCGAACGAATGGCAACGAATTGCACAATTGTATCAGCACGCAGAAACATGATGAACATGCAGGTGCAGATCCAAATGCACATGTAGATGTAGTAATCGATTAAGATGGAAAATCCAGTGCAGAAAAAAATTCATCCAATTTGATTTTGTGCTGAAAACTTCGAAACAAGTGAATGAAAAAAAACAGGTAAGTCGGCAGTTTTTTTTGTTTCCGAATGGTTCCTGCATCTGCATCAACATCTACGCGAACACTTCGCACATTTGCATTTGAATCTGCGTCTGCATTTGCATTAATTTACTGACTGGGGCACACGAGCGGTTTTGAAAACAGTTTTTTGCAAATGAAATGAGTTTTCTCTGTTCGGTCATCAGCAGTTTAGTTAAGCGACGGGCCAGATGTCATTGGTCCCACGAACGTCAGCACAAAAATGATTGTTATCATGCTTTCAACTTTAATCTTGTGCACATTGTTTACACTGTCGTCATCTTTACGGTTGCAGATCCAACTGCAAAAACTTCACAGGGTGGCGCAAAGAGGAATGGCGACATATTTGAGGCGAAGCGGCTTCATTTAAGACTCGCTTTTTGAGTCGACCGAGACCCGGTTTCCACACCCACAAACACAGTTTTAAAAAAAAATTAATGTTTAACGAAATTAGCACCAATTGAACCGCCTCGATGTGCTAAGTTCGAAAATCATATTTATTTTTAAATTTGACCCTTTTTATGCTCAAAAGAGAGGAAAAACCGTTTTTCGAGGCACCTTCAGAAAAATAGCTCTAACTCACCTCTGGGTCACGCTATTAACAAAATTCAAAAACCAATCGATTTCGATTTGTGCTCGCGCATTATTTTTTGTCAGCATTATTGTGCAAAAAATGCTGTTTTATTCTTTAAGTTTAAGAAAAACTAAAAGAGTTTGTGGTTTTTGCTCTGTTTAAGCCATTTTAAAGCAAGAACAAAGTTGGGTTGCTCGATTTTACCTTGTTACCGTAACCCGCAGTGCACGATTTTTACCATTTTTAACAATTTTTAGGCTTGAAAATAACATTTACGATCCCTGTAGTGTTCTAGTTGTACGAATTGAATCAAACTTGTATTAGTCAATTACTGTTGGTCAGGCAAACAACTTTCATTCAGATACCGTAACCGTAGCTTGACTTCCGTACCCCTTGAAGCACGGTATTCTACCAAGTTTTCACCATTTTCAGGCATGAAATTGGCTTTATGGTCCATGCAGTGTTATACTTGAACGAATCTGGTCAAATTTAGCATGAATCGACTAGATCCCCTTGATTAGGCAAACAACTTTCACTCAGATATCGTGATCCTTGCTTGACTACCGTTACCAGTGTGTTTCTTCCCACCCCAAACTTTTAGGGGCCACCTCAGGTGCTGAGACCGTAACGAAAGATGGGTTTTCGGGCACGCTGAGTTCAAAACTGTTGATTGAAACTTTGCCCGACGTTTTTATCATGCCTTAAACGTGTAGGCCAAGGGGATGTGAAAGGAAATTTCTAAACAATAAATTTGAAATTAAAAAAAACACGTCATAAAAAATCTGAAACCCTGTTGCAAACACAAATCAATGTTGCAGACTTCGAATATGATTATTTTTTGTACGGAATACTCCGTACCTGAAAACGGTCTTTATGGGAAATAGATTTTTTTAATTTTTATTTTCTTTTATTTTTATAGAGGCCGTTTTTAGGGCGCGGAGTAATTTGTATGAATAACAAACATGCATCATACTTCGTTACTTCTTAATAAGCAGTCGATTTTTTAGTTTGTGCATACTTGTAGCATTTTTTAGAGCTACAACCCTACTCGTTCTTGCTTTAAAAGGCTTAAACCGAGCAAAAACCACAAACTCTTTTAGTTTTTCTTAAATTTAAAGCACAAAACAGCATTTTTTGCATCGTAATGTCAACATAAACAATGCGCGAGCACAAGCGAAATTGATTGGTTGTTGAATTTTGTTAATAGCTTAACGCAGAGGCGAGTTAGAGCTATTTTTCCGAAGATCCCTCGAAAAAACGGTTTTTCCTTTTTTGAGCAAAGAAAGGTCAAATTAAAAACAATTATGATTTTTAAACTCAGCGCATCGAGGCGGTTTGAATGGTGCTAATTTCGTCAAAATTTGAAAACTTTTCAAAAACTGTGCTTGAGGGTGGGGGGTCGGTATTCTGAAAAAGTCGATCTTAAATTTTCATGTGCCCAGTGCCCACTATCAGTTGTGAAAGTTTGTTAGTGGCAGCACAGCAAAATTGTGGGGTAAAATGTTTATTGGCAGTTTATAGTCAAGTAACCGACATGCCCCCTCCGCTCGCCCTGTTCTGCTTTGCACCGCTTTTCGCAAACCGTTGTAGTTCGACGCTTCAAAATTTCGGTCTCTATTTTTGCGCCACCCTGTAGATCCACCGACAACAAATAATAGCGTTAGTGTCCAAAGTTGTGATATCAAGTAGTCAGCTCTTGTTTTCTAATAAACAGAGCGAGTTGAGCAAGCAAGAATTCTCCTTTTGCTTATCTGTCAAATCAACTGGTTGCTTTGCACTTGCAGTTTTTTTCTTTTAGACTGCCATAAACAGAATGCGCATGACGTGTTGCTGCAAAAACAAGCAAAAACTTTGAACGTTGGTTCTTTTTGCAAACGGCCAATAGTGCAGGCAGGTCATAGCATATATCAACGTACATAGCATGCAAAATTCTGGGGCGCAAAATCTGGCGTATCAATAAATTTTTGGGCGCTTTTTTGGTACTGTGTGCCATTATTGGTTTAAGAAAGCCTTGTTGTGACTTGAAAACGTCATTAATTCAACAATTTTGCAGACAATGGTAATTATCCCTCGGCGACAATGTTCAGGAGGCAGACAAAGGCGCAGCGCCAGTGACTCGGATGCACGGTTGGTGGCGGCGGGCGAAATCTGTGGTGGTGTACCACGGAGTGCACCGCTCAAACCAGTGATCCCCTTCAAAAGTTCTGTTGGTTTGGTTTGGCGCTGGTTGTTGTGCCGTTCGTTTTTATTTTCGTCTTTATGGTGTTGTGTACACACCGATCCACAACGACCATCGAGTGATATAATCCGTCAGCGTCGGTCGCCGATTGTACCACGCATAGCCTCGGTACACGTCGCAGCGCGCGGCGGGGCTGCACGCGAGCACGGTAACCGGTCGAGTGTGTAACACCCATTGTTGGCTCGCCTACTCATGATGGTGTCTGACACTTCTCTGGTATCATGCCGTGCACAGCCGCATAAAACTCGGCTGGCCTGCACTGAACCGGCGTGCCGTGCATGTCCGTGCTCGTGCTGCACGTCTGACTGCTCCGTTGGTCGGTGCGGGCGCGTACAGTCTTCTGTGCGTCGTACGCCAGTCCGGCCACCGCAACCATCAACATGAACATTCCGAAAGCTGTGTGCGAAATGAAGTTAACACTCCCGAAATCGCGCTTTTGCAGCGTGCACGCACAGTCCAAGGCATATACAATGCAAGAGAACGTCCACAAAATGAATTGGCCACCATGACCGCAGGTTTTGGCTATTTTTCAACAAAAATTGGTACACGTTGTTCTCAGAATGTGGAAATTTTGTTGTGCAAAACTTGAAGTCAAATGATGTTATATTTTTACAGTTGCTGCTATTTGTTCAAAATGGCCAATTTAGACGTCGTTTTCGAGCTTTTTACTGCAGGTTTCACTTGTTTGATCTATTTGAAACGTTGGCAAAGACACTAAAATGGCACAGAACAATCAAAAGAATTAGCACAGAATCAGTTCTAATCGGCGTCGTAATTTCGCTCAACATGGCCACCGTTTGCGTCGATGCAGCGCTGCAGACGCTTCTGGAACGCAAGCACGCTCTTCACAATCATCTCAAGTGGAATGTTGAACAACTCTTCGGCGATTCTCAACTTCAGCTCAGCGAGATCAGCAATTGGCCGTGCTTACACTTGGTCTTTCAAATATCCCCACACAAAATAATCCATAGGCGTCAAGTCCGATGACCTCGACGGCCAGACAATGTCGCCGCGTCGGCTAATCAGCTTTGCCGGGAATCGTTCGCGCAGCAACTCCATGACTGGACGGGCGGTGTGTTTTCGGCGCGCCGCCTTGCATAACGAACAGCTCGCCAGTTTCATGGTTATTCCTGTGCTCAAGTTGGGGCAGCACAAAGCTCTGCAGCATGTTTTGAATCACAAAACCACACTCATCGTTGCACAGCAACACAGCGAACGTACCACTGTCTGGCAGCAGTAATGTGCACGCAGTTGTCAAGCAACACGGGACACACTTCGCAGCGGCTCAAGTCGCCACCGTTCGCTGTTTCACCGTCGCAAATGTTGAGCGTCTGATCGACACATACAGTCTATCTGGCTAATACATACACAACTAGCTGATTGGTTGGTTGCACACACGTGCATGCGTTCTGTGCAGGCAGACTCCGCCTCAGCAGCGATGCCTGCACAGACTGCACGCATCAGCCTGCACAGAGCGTACAATGTATGAATCAACTGCACGTGTGTGCAACCAACCAATCAGCTATAATGCCGGTGTCACCGGCAGGCAGGGTGTTTCCTCCCACCCCCAATTTTTTGGGGCCACCTCAGGTGCTGCAACCGTGACCAAAGGGTTTTTTTGGGTACGCCGAGTTGGATACTCATGGGTAATGCCTGTACGCAACGCCGGTTTCGCCGGAACGAAGCTGGCAGACGTTGTGCATGGTCAGACTGGGCGTTTTTGCAGTGTTCGCTGATTGATGGGTTTGCAAACGTGTGACAAAAGTGTGGAGTGCTGTGATGTGCCGATGCATTCCGTGCACGCGTTGACTCCATCACCTCCTCAGTCCTTGTCTCCTGCAATCCTGCGCGCGTCCAATGCTAAACAGCGTGTGTGTGTGTGTTTTTTTCCAGCGAAGCGGCGCTTGAGGCGGGCACCACGGCGATTTTGAGCGACAGCGAACCGGAGGAAGACTCGGAAGAGCAGGATCGACCGCGCGTGAAGCGACGACGCGGCGACGACTCGCCCGATCTGTCCGCAAAACAGAAGATGAAAGGTGTTCAGTTGGTTTTGTGTTTGAATTTTTTAATTTTTTTTTTGATGTGGAGCATAGATTTAATCACTGGATCAGTAAATATAGGCGTGGCGAATCGGTACAAATATCCCATATGAAAAACAAAAGAACGATTGCATTCTGGCGCAATAAACAGCGTGAAAATAGGTAATGTTCGCGACAGATTCCTTCATGAAATCCAAGGACACTGAAAACCCGCTCACACTTTATGGCTAGTGCTTTGTTTTCAAGCTGGTCAGGCAGCCAGCTTGAATGTTATTAGTTTCGCAACTTTTCCGTACTTTATGCCACAGCAGTGGCCAAACAACGCCCTCACACCCGCAAATACATTAAAAATATTTCGTTGACCGATTTTTTTCAGTGAAAAGCAAAGAGTACCTGTCGACGTCGTCCGGCAGCTCTGATGAGGCGCCCAAGAATCGGGCCGCTCAGCCGCAGGCGGAGAGCAGCGACAATGTTCAGGAGGCAGACAACGGGCAACGGCGCAGCACCAGTGACTCGGACGCACGGTTGGTGGCTGCGGTCGGAATCTGTGCTGGTGGTGTACCACGGAGTGCACCCCTCACACCAGTGATCCCCTCCAAAAGTGCTGTTGCGCGTTGGTCGCGCTCCGGTTTTGGTTGCCGGTATCATTCGCTCGTTGTTGATTTCGATCGTTTGTCAGTTTCTCTTTTTTTGGAGTGCACTGTCGATTTCTGAAGGGATGTTCAGAAAGATTTTCTTTTACCTTTTCTTCAACTATCCATCTGGTTTTATCTGTTTTTTTCTTTCCTTTCAGCAGTCCAACAAAGAAACGAGCCACTGTGAGCAGCAGTAGCGACGCGGAATCACAGTCAGACGCGAGCAGCGGTGCGGCGGCGAGTGAGTCTGAACACAAAGGCCAAAAAATATACACAGTCTGAAAAAAGTTGTTAGAAACAAAAAAACACTGATGAGCAGCTTGATCGCAGTGGTTTTCCGCTGAATACAATAGTCTATATCTTGCTAATACGATGCAACTAGCTGATTGGTTGGTCATAGTAATTCTCGGCGCTGATTGGTTAGGCATGACCAGTTCTCAGCGCTGATTGGTTGGTCATGACGTCATATTTTCCAGATGGACTGTAGTCGCGGTCACTTCTCTCGTGCATGTCAACTGTGCAGACCGCACGGCTTCTTGTTTAAAAGTACATGTACGGTGGAGGTGGTTCTCTTCCTCTTTAACACAGAAATGCGAAAACCAGTTTGATCCTGTTTCACCTTGTCAGAAAGGCTTGGCTTAGGATTAGTGTTACGGTGTAGAACCTACAACGACTTTATATTGCAAGCAACATCTGGTCGAAAATCAAAAATCTTTTTTTTAAATTTGAACACAACCAATCAACACCAGACGCCCCGGCGAAGCAGCGTCCGGCAGCGGCGTCAACCGCCAGCTCATCATCGTCGTCGTCGTCGTCGTCGCCGAGCAGAGCGAGACGCGAGCGAAAGCGAACGGCGCCACGGAAACGTGCCGCTCAGGTGGCCAGCGGCGACGGAAGCAGCGCCAGCGGCAACGACGCTCAAAAGGCGACCGCTCGCAGCGGCGCACCGGGCGCAAACAGCAGCGACGAATCGACGTCACACGACGATCGGCCGTTGCACGTGCGCGAGTTTTTATTCGCGAGAAACGGTTTTTTCTTCATTGCGCGATTTTTTCCAGAGAAAGCGTTTTTCAAAATGTGAAAAATTTTCCTGCACAGAACAAGACATTCTGAGATTTGAAACGCGAGTGATTGTTGCAAAGTGATCCGTGCAAGCAGTTCGAGTTTGCTAAACAGTGTATACCATGCTCGTGCGACAGTACTGTGGTGTAACGTGATGCGGCCGTTGCAACCTTGTGAGGATTGAATATGGTGAAGGTGGCTGTAACACGGTGCAGTTTGTTGTGACGTGGTGCAAGTTGATGTGAAATGGTCCACTGTTGCCACAACATTGTGCAGATTGCCTTGGCAGGTGCATTCGCCTTTGCCCTGTAACGTCGCACGTGTATGGTATTGTGATGATCCGTCAAGCTCAGCGCTTCAAATTTCGATGCTTCCACTTTGCTGACGTTGTCCACAATTGCAGATGTCGATCCCGAGACAGAAACTGCAGCGCCAACAAAACTCGGCCAATTCGGCGGAGTCGTCCGACTCTGACCAGCCGTTGCAAGCCGTTGCTGGCCGTCAGCAATCGTCCGCCTCTGGTGGCGACCAGGTGTGAGGCTGGGGCGCCGTTCACGTTTGTACCGAAGTGTCTGTGTCTATTCTCGACCAAAAGTACCTTGGTTCATTCTCGAAGCTTAGTGGTCTTGGGAAATATAGTCAGTTTTCTGTGTTCCTTCTGCACTCTCTTCTCTGCTTTTTTGAAGAGTTTTACTTTCTACCGCTCTCTACTCGTTAATATTTTTTTTCTACTTTTTTACTTGTTGTGTTGGCTAATTTCAGTCTGACGCTGTTGCCCCACCCGCCCGAGCGCCAGCTGCACGCTCCAGCTCAGAGGAAGAAACTGACACTGACTGAAACGAAAAAAATGGCATTGTTGTTTGATTCATGGCGTGTTTGCGTGAAAATTGTTTTTTTTTGTTCTGATATCGTATTGATATTTTTTGGTCGCAAAATGTCATCATGGATGTTCTCAACATACATGTATGGGTGTACCACTGTTTTTGCATAAAATTCGTGATCATGTGAAATCGATATCATTTTTCGTCTCAGCTGAAATCTGAATGGTTTCGTTCACCCCAAACTGGTGCTTGCATGCACGAGAACAACAAAACAGCACCATAAATTTTTAATCATCTGAAATAATGAACCCTTGATTTTCAACTTTGTTTCAGACAGGTACACACTGTAGCAATGCGCACATTTCTGCAACTAGCCATGTTCGCTGCACAGGACTGGACTAAACCGTGAAACGTTCGCTATTGGTTACGTTAAGTTTGAAATTGCATCCTATGCGCTTGCAAAGATACTTTTTAATAATTTGAACGTGACACTTTTGGTGTCTCAGATTCTAGAAATTTGACCGGTGAATCTCAAACAAACAAAAAATCAGCTTGGCACGTTTGAGTCCATCAGTACAGAACTGAGCAAATTCCGTTGTTCTTTCGGATTGGCTGAAGAAGATCTATGCCCGAGAGACATGTCGAAACGTTCCCAAGAAGTCGTAACAACAGTCAACTGTGGTGAATCGCGCTTGACAAACATCAGTGAGAACTGAACTCGTCTGCGAAAATTGACGCATCAAAACTGCCCGTTGTAGACTTTTCAATAGCATCATTTCATGAGCACGCGGTTCACTCACCCAGCAAAACATTTCAAACTTAGAACACACTGAAGTTGATTTGTAATGTCAATCTTATACCGACAGTCGAACTCTAAATTATAGGAAATCAGCTGATTGGTTGGTGATCGTGATGCATGCATCCTGTGCAAACCGAACTCTGCCTCCACCACAGCAATGTGCCTGCACAGAAAGCATGCATACCGTAATATCAGCTGATTCCCTACAATTTACGAGTTCCGACTGTATGTGTAACGTGTGGCATTCCGCAAGACACGGATGAATGTGGAATAAAAAAACGAAAATGCCAATCGTTCGGCGGCGTCGTCTCAACCACGGACGCAAACAGCCGTTCTTGTTGCGTGCCGTCTGGCTGCCGCTGTTGGTGATCACGGTGACGTTCATTTACGTCCTGGCAACGTCGGATCGTGTGCGGTCGAATGAGCACTCGATTGATGATGGCAACATGGCAGACACGCACAGCAACTCTCGGCGGCACTGGGATTCGACGGCGAAGAAGCGAGTCGATTCGATTGGCAGTTCCACAATGAAAACTTCAATCAGCAAGCGGTCAGAAAACGAGCACAAGCGTGACGCAGCGCGCAAGGAAGACCCGGTCAAAGACGGCCTGGCCATGCTCGACCCGTGCGCCTGTCCGCTGTCGGCCGACAACGCACGAACCGTGAACATGTGCTATTCGAATAATGTCAACGGCGAGATACGAACGGTGAATAAAAACGATTTGGACTTTGTGTTTTATTTGTTTGTCGTTATCTATTTCTCAAGACCTCCGTGTGCATAATGCCGATTGGCTGGTGCAGGAGTCATTTGTTCAGGGTCGCCGCGTGAACTGCCGCATCTTGCACTTCTGGGAGCGTTACCATTTGCACGATCTAAGCGGACTCAGTGGCCCCCGTCCCATAACGACAGTTGCTTTCGCGACAGCCGCTGCGAAAGCCGACTTCAACAATTTAAAACATCTCTATCTTTCATTCAAGCAGCGATTCTTTACGCCCCAAGCGCCAAACAGGTTATTTGTTGTTTTGTCCATCAGGATACCCGCATCATAATGACACAAAAGTGCGTGAGTTCGTTCGAACAGTACGTGTATGCCAAGCGTGCGTACGTCCGTGTGAATGGTGCGTGCTTGCGTGCGTTTGTGCGTGTGCGCGTTCTTGCGTACTTGTGTGCGTGCGTGCGGGTTGGCATTCGTGAATACGTGTGTGTACCTCAGTGCGTACGTCTCTGTGTGTCTGTGTCCGCACATCCGTGTGAATGGTGGTTGCCTGCATGCGTTCGTGCATACGTGCGTGCGTGCGTGTGTGTGTGTGTGTGTGTTCGTGCATATGTGCGTGCGTGTGTGTGTGTGTGTTCGTGCATACGTGCGTGCGTGCGTGTGTGTGTGTGTGTGTTCGTGCATACGTGCGTGCGTGTGTGTGTGTGTGTTCGTGCATATGTGCGTGCGTGCGTTCGTGCATAGGTGCGTGTGTGTGTGCGTTCGTGCAAACGTGCGTACGTGCGTTCGTGCGTTCGTGCGTGCGTTCGTGCATACGTGCGTGCGTGCGTGCGTGCGTGCGTATGTTAGATGAACAAGACAAACACACGTGACTTTGATTTTTAATTGATGAATTTCAATTTGACTCGTCCTATCGGGCAGACTCTACATTTACGATTTGGGTCTTGGCCAAGAGATTCTGGACGAAATCAAAGCATGGTGTGCCGCGGACGTGGTGGGCTATTTGAACTTCAGCGCATTCGAACCGTCGATAATGAAAGATTTGAGCGAACAACGCTGGAAACCAATTGTTGCTGCGGTTAGTTTGAAAAAGTCAAAAGCCGAAAAAAGTCTGTTAAAAAGTTCCTATCCAACAAAAAAAATATAATGAATTTCCCATCGTGAATGTGATCTGCTTTTTGGGTCATCATTACGATTGCACGTTCTTTTGTTGTTCATTGAACGAGTGCCTCTCCGCATCTTTCAGGATCTTCTGTACCGTTTTCCGGACGGTTTTTGGTTGGCGGACGTTGACGTGCGGTGGCTGGACAACAAGCTGGACAGGTTCCACCAGAACATCGCACGCAAAGCGCGCTCTCCGGTCACGATGTTTGGCGTGTACCCATGCAGCATCTTTGAGTCAACTGGCGAAGGTGAAAACGCTTGCACGGACACTGGTTGTTGTTGTTGTTGTTGGGATTTTTAGGCGATGTTTTTAGCCAGGGCTAACCCAGAGAAGCGTACAGAACGCCATTGAGTAGGGCGCCCATCGAGTTTTCTCTGTCATTAAGTCTTGGTCCCCCGAGCGCACAGACTGTAGTCTAACGCACTACCACCAGGCCACGAGGGTGACAAATTTTACTGGTCTTGGTTGAGAAATTTTACTCCGAAAAAAGATAAATCGTCAACTTTTGTGGTGATCTTTATCTGAGGACCGTGCACGTTTTGTAACTGAACAAGTTGATGCAGCTGCAAACGCACACGCACACCAGTACAACACAACACCAGACCAGCGCGCGCAGCACAAGTGTGCCAGCTATAGGTTTGTGGTTGTGGATAACAACACTGTTTACAGTAAACGGTCTTGAAGAAAAGTAGTGCAGCGCAGCTGAATGGTTTTGTTGTTGTTTCTTATCGTAGCTTCTTTTCCGGAACCGAATTTCCATCAGAAGAACCAATGAGCCAGCCGCTGGCACGCAGTTTCTTGCTCTTTGTAAGAACAGCAGGTTTTTTTACGTTTGGTTTGCAATTTATATGAGAGAACTAAAGCGGCATTCATGAAGCAGTATTTAGTGACGCGTAGCAGTGTTGAAACATAGCAACGCAGTCACTAAATACTGCTTCATCAATGCCGCTCATGTCTTCCAGGCGTGCTTGATTATTTCCCGAGCGACCACGTTCGACTGAAAGAGCACAAATTGGCGTCGACGAAGTTGATTTTTGTCGCCAACTCAATGCCGACCGCTGACATCATTCGATGGTAAAAGTCACAGTCTGAAGACGGATTGGTTTTTTTTTGTTTTTTCGTCACACATCACACTCGGCATTGTCAGCTTACACACGGTGGCACGCACAAACGCAGTGGCTGGGAGGCAATTATAACGCAAAACTGTGTGCGGGTGCACTGTATGTGCGTGAAATGGCATGGATTCACAGTTGCAGCAGGGTCTTCAAACAACGCACTTCACGGACGGTGTGGCCGAATAAGTGAGGCAGTCCTTGTATTCTCCATCAAGGCGGAATTAGTCGCACGATCGAGGAATTGTCCTTTTCAAGGAACACCAAGATAATTCGCAGTCGTGTGTGCAAGGAAAAGGAATGAACTGAATGAATGGCACGAAGAATCAATTAGTTAAAAAACACGTCAAACGTGACACACAATAGGATGTCTGAAGGTCTTTTTTCTTTCAGTCGCTCGCTCCTTCCACCATTGAAACAAGCTGCCATGTTTACTCGGCCATTCCGTTGATATTTCCGTTGTTGGTTTTTGGTTTTAACAAATACCTTACCCCACCCCCCTTTTTTTGTTGGGGGGGATTATTTGGAAACTTGTCGAGGGGGTGGGAGTTTATTTTGGGGGGGGGTTTAATTTTGGGGGGGGGTTTAATAGAGATAATACGGTAATCTGAGAAAAACATTTCACCATCGTGCCACCGAAAACACCAGCGGCGATGCTGGACGTTGGTGTCCTTTGTTTGCCGAATGACGCTAATTCTTTCACAAACTGACGTTTTTTTCTGCAGGTGGGCTGCATGCGCACTTCAGCGTGACTGCATCCACCCTCAGCTCGAGCCACCACTGGCAAACTGTCTGCATTCGACCACTGACACTTTGCAAACGGACTCAACCGCAAACGCAAGAAAGCCACCGTCTCTTCAAACGGCGCGAACACGCACGTTTCCGTGCCATCAGTTCGCCGATTCCACGTTGAACTTGCTGATGATCAATAAATTCCGATTCATGGACAAAGTGTACCAAGTGAACAGCGCTGCGTTTGCGATGCTGAACCTTGATGTTCACGGATACCCGTTGAGCAGACACGTGCAACACGTGGACATTCAAGAGAATTGCTGAAAAGCGGTTACGGCTGTTGCGGTAGGTTTGTTGCGGCGGTGTGCAGAAAATTTAACAACAAAACAATTCAAAACTGCTTTTTGCTGTTGATTAACTGACAACAAAAATTGAATATTGTTGACCGCGGCGCTTCATAAAACACAGTGCTTGTTGACAAGACATTGGAATGACGATAAGCAGTAAAGAACAAAAAAAGTTCAATAATCAAATCTGCCAATCATCACACGTTTGGCACTTTTTTCGTCATGTGGTTAGTAAAAGAAAACAAAGTGAAAAAACGTTAGTCCCAAGTTTTCACTGCTGACCAGCGGTAGACTGTCAAAGAAAAATGGCTGTTTGCATAAACAGAAGTGGGAGTGGGCGGCATTAACAACGATCACACAGTTTGATGTGCTAGAAAATAAAAAACAAACAAATTCACTTCTGTTTCACGGATTGGCACAGGCACGCATGAAGAAGTTTGCAACCGCACCAGCACACACACACACTGCACCTGTAAACCTGGCACAAATAGAAATTGGCACTGTTTGTCGCTGTGTGTTTTCGCCATGCGCTTGGTGTGTTTGCAACACTACTCACACGACTGCCCCATCACTGCCACATTCCGTTCACTTTGCGCAGTCCGTGTCAACAGCAACTGCCATGCCGCTGTAGTACACTTCGATGAGGCCAGGCATTGGCGACCACTGCTCTTCGGCCGGCCAGTATTTCTCGACTGACTTGAGCAGATAGCCACCAAACGCGTACACTTGCCCGTCATAGACGACCATCGAGTGCCTCCAACGAGCAGTGAGCATCGGATGGTGTGGGTACCAGGCGTTCTCGCGCGGGTAGTATGCCTCGCAGGCGGCCGTCCCAGCACCGCCACACACGAGCAAGTAGCCGTTGATGGCGACGGCTCCACCCAAATAGTGTTCATTGGCCATGTCTGCCTTCTTGCTCCATTCGTTGTGGCGCGTGTCGTACGCGTACATCGACTTGGGCCAGCCCCTCGCCGCACCGACGTACACGATGCCGTCCATCTCGACCATGAATGGCCTACCAGCTGTGCAAATAAAATTAGTTTGCAATTAATCGGTATTATTCAACAGTGAACATTGAGTTTATGAGATTGTGTGCCACCAAAAACTTGCCATCGCAATGCACAAGGATAGTTCAAACGTATATTCAAACATTTAAGGAGTTTATTAAGCTGCTAATTTTTTTACACAATCGAGTCTAAATCAAGACGGACGAGAACTAATATTAGTGAGTGGCTGTCTTTTAACCTAAAAAAGGTCAAACTTATTAAAACCTGATATTAAAATTGGTATTGATATCAATATTGATACCAAACTGCGTATCATTGAAATCTGAGCGTCTCTGAGCACCAGACTATAGTACTGGGAAGGGATTTTTTCTTCTGCACTGCAGCTTTTTCTGCTTCTGAAAAGTGAAGTGAATCACGTAAGTTCACGGTTTGGTGCACGAACATGAAGCATGAAAGACTTTTAAGCATGTAATTTGTTTTTTCTCTTTTGCAAAATGCAACTGCCTACAATTCAGAAAATTTTGAGAAAAAATCATTTGTTAACTTTGACGAACTCAGAAATAAAAACCTTTGAAAAAAGCTCATGACAAGATTTCTCATGTCAACAATAATCATACAATCTGAGATCGCCAACAAGTTATTCACAAATGTGTTGAGCTGGGTTACCAGTTGTACATACAAGTTCAACAAAATCCCACAGTGAGCATTTTCCTAGCCACAAAATTACAAAATGTACCACAAAATCGTGAAAATGCTAATTTTGTTGAGCATGCGTTTTTATTGCAAAACAAAATTTCAGTGGAATTGCATTCGTGGTTACGTCTGCAGATTTGAGTTTGAAAGAGCCGACTTTAGTGCTTTTCAACCATTTTTAGAAACAATTTGTAACATTCAGTCCAAGTGTACATTGTACATACATATTCCGGTTTTATAGAAAGCCGCGATGCGGAAACAGAATCAAAATTTAAAATTGTTGTTATGATTAAGCCTTATCGCTGTAAAAAATGGAATATCTTTTCGGGTACATTGTCAAAGACTGGCTGATGCGCGATCTTATTGCAAACAAATTTGAGCGAGGCCGAAAAATGCCCTTTTTCAAAAATGATGCAACGAGTTTTTAGACAACGTTCTTTGCATGAAATTAGGGTTGGAAAAAACCAATGTTTGCGTGTTCTTTTCATCTGTGAAAACTTTGATTCGAGAACATCTGGAAAAAGTGTCGGTGGTTCGCAGTCTACCCCATGATATGATTCGGATAGGAACCGCAAATGCCACGACGTGTATAATTGTTTCAATTCTTTGTAATCGAACAAACACTGCATGTGGTCGCCAAACACAACATAAACACTTCGTTTCGTTTATATGCTCTTTGTCCAACTGCACACAAACGGGCTGCCCTTCTTTTCTAAAATCCGCTTCAGGTAAAACACGCGCGTTGTCGGACATTGCTAAAACGGACTTGATTCAAATCTTAATCCTAAAGCCTAATCTTAAGCCAAAACTATTTCTAACCTAATCCTAACCTAAGCCAAGCCTTTTCAAGAAGGTAGATGTCAGAACAATTGCGTTTTGAACAAGTTTTTGTTGGGGCCGGAGCGTGTGCACGCGCGCTAGTGGATCATGAGCATGAGCATGTCGATGCCACGTGCGCGTGCGTTTTAAAAAAGAAGCGCCAGGACACAAACGTGTGGCTGCCATTAAACTCCAACAACAAAAAAACATACCAGCACTTGGCATTGGCGCAATCTGCCAGCAGTTGCCGAGCGGCACATGGCACACTTCGCAGCTGCTCAGGACATTCTCATTGTTGTCAACACCGCCACAGATATAAAGATCCTGCCCAATGCACGTCATTCGGTGGGAGAATCTGGCCACCATCATGTGACCAAACACCGTTGTCTGCTGCGTCAGCACATTGTATGCAAGGATCTCCGTGGTCGCCGTGTCCTCACTGCCGCCTCTCCACCCGCCACTGACGTAAACCACCGGTGGCACGCCCGTGGCACATCGGCAGAAGGCTGCTGCCCCCCAAACTTTTTTTTTATACCTTTTTTTCTGAAGCATACATTTATTATCTAAAAATGCGTGAGACGCATATAAAAGGAGGAATATGGCCTTGTGTAAGCAGTGAAAGACTTGGCTCGACAACGCTTTTCAAGTCTCTGATGTGGTACACACGGATACTAGTACATAAGAGTCATATTTTTGCGCCGTTTATTTATGATTTCGGTTGCACATGGCAACCCTCGTACTTTGTATTGTAGACAAATGAAACTTTCACATTTGCGGATTTCGGGCATTTAGCGACCACTAAAACTACTAAAATAACAATCAGACTTTAGCTCGCTGACACTGGTTTGTCCAGGACAAATTGTATCGCAGAAGCATTGCGGAACGCAAGGTCTCCTGTGGCAAAGGCAATGACTCACGGGACAGACGGTTTATCCTGCCACACTAGTTGAAGTTGACACCGGTAAAAAAGGTGAAAATCAACGGAAGACAACTCCTTTTTGTCACTGGTGCTGGTGTGTACACAGCGGTGCGTACGTTAACAACAACGAAAAAGCTACATGCAACAATGTTTTGCAATCTCTGATTTTTCTGTCTTTGCACAGAATTTACAGAATTTTGCACATGGCGTGATTTTAGATTAAATCGAAGAGGACAATTAAAAAATAACTTTAAAGTTTTACGCTTTTCAGCAAAACGAAAACGAAAACGAAACTTTCGGATTCGCTGCCCTCCGGGGATATAGCGACCGCAGGCCACCGAAACCGAAATCGGGCTAAGATCACTGGTGCCCCCAGGACAGAGCGGGGCTTAGAGGCTGCCCCCCTCACATGCCGAGGGTATTGGTTCCACGGGATGGTGAGCCGTCCATTCCCCAATCCCACCGGAGTTTGGTACCTTCGGGTTTCCGGAATCGGTGGGGGGCGTGCTTCAAAAAAAACAAACAAACGCGGCGCAAAAATATGACCCTTATGTACTAGTATCCGTGTGTACCACATCAGAGACTTGAAAAGCGTTGTCGAGCCAAGTCTTTCACTGCTTACACAAGGCCATATTCCTCCTTTTATATGCGTCTCACGCATTTTTAGATAATATTCTGACTTTTACATAAGCCCCGAAGGTCAAACCAAAATCACAATTCGTTGGTCACATATTCTTCTAAACCCCGGACAACTCAGGTTTTTCATTTTTCGTTTTTTAGGCCGATTTCTCCTATGCCATTTCTACGGCCGATTCCCCAAAATCGTCACGATTCAGTACCTAGAATCGCTCACAAAAGAAAAACTGACCCAAAAGCCGTGATCGGCGTAATGAATTACCATGGAAAACACCGTTTTCTTGTTTTTCATTTCTGGACCGGTTTCGCTAAATTCCACGGCCGATTCACCATAAATCGTCACGATTCAGTATCTAGAGTTGCTCATACAAGAAAACTAACCCAAAATCCGTGATCAGCGCATTGAATTACCCTGGAAAACACCCTTTTCTTGTTTTTCGTTTCTGAACCGATTTCGCCAACTTCCACGGCCGATTCGCCCGAAATCGTCACGATTCAGCATCTAGAGTTGCTCACGTAAGAAAACTAACCCAAAATCCGTGATCAGCGCATTGAATTACCCTGGAAAACACCCTTTTCTTGTTTTTCGTTTCTGGACCGATTTCGCCAACTTCCACGCCCGATTCGCCCGAAATCGTCACGATTCAGCGTCTAGAGTTGCTCACGTAAGAAAACTAACCCAAATTTTGTTATAAGCGCATTGAAATACCCTGGAAAACACCCTTTTCTTGTTTTTCGTTTCTGGACCGATTTCGCCAACTTCCACGGCCGATTCGCCCGAAATCGTCACGATTCAGCATCTAGAGTTGCTCACGTAAGAAAACTAACCCAAAATCCGTGATCAGCGCATTGAATTACCCTGGAAAACACGCTTTTCTTGTTTTTCGTTTCTGGACCGATTTCGCCAACTTCCACGCCCGATTCGCCCGAAATCGTCACGATTCAGCGTCTAGAGTTGCTCACGTAAGAAAACTAACCCAAAATTCGTGATCAGCGCATTGAATTACCCTGGAAAACACCCTTTTCATGTTTTTCGTTTCTGGACCGATTTCGCCAACTTCCACGGCCGATTCGCCCGAAATCGTCACGATTCAGCATCTAGAGTTGCTCACGTAAGAAAACTAACCCAAAATTCGTGATCAGCGCATTGAATTACCCTGGAAAACACCCTTTTCTTGTTTTTCGTTTCTGGACCGATTTCGCCAACTTCCACGGCCGATTCGCCCGAAATCGTCACGATTCAGCATCTAGAGTTGCTCACGTAAGAAAACTAACCCAAAATTCGTGATCAGCGCATTGAATTACCCTGGAAAACACCCTTTTCTTGTTTTTCGTTTCTGGACCGATTTCGCCAACTTCCACGGCCGATTCGCCCGAAATCGTCACGATTCAGCATCTAGAGTTGCTCACGTAAGAAAACTATCCCAAAATCCGTAATCAGCGTATTGAATTCCTACGGACTAAACATTTCTGCTATTTTTCGTAGCTCAGACAAAATTTGTAAGACTGAAAAAATGATACCCAGTCAAAATGCTACGAATTTTCAAAAAATGCACAATTTTGACCCAAAAAATGCCCGGGCAAAAAATAAACTAAATTTTCAGATTCTACGGATGAATTTACCCGAGGAAAAATTCTTGTTCAACTGTGAAAGTGTCCCAGCTAAAAATTGAAAGGGCGAACACTTAAAACCAGGTAACAACCCTGCGAACTTTCAAAAAAGCCCAATTTTTACCCCAAAAAGGGGTCGGGGCAAAAAATTAACTCATTTTTCCAAATCTACGGATGAAATTACCCTAAGAAACATTTTTCTTCAACTGTGAAAGTGTCCCAGCTAAAAATTGAAAGGGCGAACACTTGAAACCCGGTGAAAACGCTGCGAACTTTTAAAAATGCCCAAATTTTTACCCAAAAAAGTGGTCGGGGCAAAAAATTAACCCATTTTTCCAAATCTACGGATGAAATTACCCCAGGAAACATTCTTGCTAGACTGTGAACGTGTCGCAGGTAAAAACTGAAAGCGCGAACACATGTTGATGACATACCGGAAAAAAAAAAAAGAGATAGAAAAATAAGTAACACTGTTTTCAGAATAGGTTTTTCGTGTCTACAGCGTATGAAAAGTAGTCGGATAAAAATTTTTTCGCGGCTCCAAGCACAACTTTGGGTGTTCGTTTCGTGTGCACAGAACCAAGTTTGTGGCTTATACTATGCTCGCTGGAGGAAGCGAGCAAATTTGAAAAACGCGCGCGAGAGGATAACGGCTCATATAATGCGTGATGCGCTGTCCGCTCGCTGACGCTCGCTCGCGCATCCGCATGATTTGACAAATACCGAACACACCTCCATTTGGCAGTAACACTGTTTCAAAATTACTTGGCAAGAAAACACAGCGGAATAAACAATACAACCCGTCTGGAACTCGAAACATGAACGCAATATACGTCTGTTAGATAATTCAAACACAAACAAACGCTAATACTTCGTAGAATAGTTTTCCTGCTAATGATTTTGAATCAGTTTTACTGCCAGTCACATGCAATGGAGGTGTGTTGTAATGTTCGGTATTTGTCAAATTAATGTACGGTTCGGTGAAAAAAACCTGCGAATAGTGTACTAGATACACTCAGTGGTCTAAAAACAAAAAATAGCATGGGATTCTTTTATAGCGTTTGTACGGCTGATGCAACACACGCGCAATACACAGCACACAGCACACGCGCGCAGCGTTCCAACACTTTTCCAATTTTCCAACACTTTTGGCCGCCACTGTATGTTGACAAGCTGTTGCTTACTGTGTTTTTTTTTGAGAGAAACGAATGCCGAAAATTGTGCGGTTGGAGCATGAAACTGATAACGAAATCCGTTTTTTATGGCAACGGATAATGTTTCTGAATCGCATAATTTTGCTTGTTGCCGGCATTCCTGTTATACTATTGGTGTTGGAAAAGGTTGTCAGTTTTCGGCTGTCCACTTTGTTCATTTGTTGGCTTTGTTTTGTTTGGTTTGAAACACACAGTGATTTTTAAAATCTGTAATGTCCTACTTTAGCCTTCGTGTCTGCACTCTCACACAAAGCCGGGTTTACGGTGAGCTGTTTCTGACAGAGCGCTTGACTTCCAATGCTCATCTACTTTTTTCCTAGATGCTCAACACTTTTCTTATATCTTTGTTCAACTATTTTTCTTTCATTCGTTCTTGTAGATTATAAAAGTGCCGTGTTTTATGAGTTTAGCATGTGCCGTTCGTGCCGTTTTTGTCCCTCTTTATTTCTATCGTCTGTCGTCGTCGTTTTAATAAAAGTGAAGTCGTTTTAATTGAGTAAAAGTAAAGTAAAAGTAAAAAACCCAACGTCGTCCACCGGTCATCACACACAGCAGCTCGGATCGGTTGGCAGTCCAGTGAGCCATTCACACACACCAAAGGAGGTCCATCTCAGTGGAGGTCCCGCCGAGACAATGCTGGGTGGCGACGTCGCGTGCACCGAGACCATGGAGGGTCAGTGCAGAAAGGCCATGGAGGGTCAGCGTCGACGAGAGGCGGTGGCGTGCTGCGCGTCTTCGCGTGTCGTCGAGTGTCGCCGAGGCAGATCAGCGGAGTGGCGGGCGCACCAGTGGCTGGCAAAACGTCGCAAGGAACGGAGGCACGGTGGCTGGAGTTGTGGCGGCATGCGAGTTGAGACGGCGTCGATCTATGGCACGGCCGGGTTTCGCCAAGGGCAGCTTTCGAGAAAGCCGAAACGCCGCAGCGGATATTTGGTTGGTCGGAGTTATTTTCGGTCTCCGTGACTCAAACCGATACGGAGTTATTTCGGTCTCCGAGACTCAAACCGAACGGAGGACGGCCTCCGTGATCAAAAACGTGATTGGCTGTGGTGGCGTTGCTGAAGAAGGCTGCGAGGAGAAGTTTGGTTGTGGCGCAGTGAAGCGCAGTAGAAGTTTTATTGTTAGCCACGGTTATTTGATTTAAGGTCTCAGTTACTGCGACGTAGAGTGCAGGTTGCGCCATACTCTTCTGCTGATTTGTAACAGTTTTGTAATAGTTTTATTTGTTTTGTTTTACCCCCGTTTTCAGTGTGGGGAGAGGGTGAACTGTTTTAATGTTTTTTCTTCTTTTTTAGTTTTGGCGGTTTTTCTTTGGGGTTTTCGACGCAATTCGACTGCCGTGCGTGATCACATATTTCCAATCATCGTGACAGTTTAGTTTTGGTTTTGTTTTCGTTTGTCAGGATAGCTTTTAGGTTTTTCAGTTTTGGCAGTTCAGGTTTTCGAATTTGGCAGTTGTTGATCTTTGCTTTCTTTTTTGCTGCTAGCTTTTGAAGTTTTACTTTTTAGAATTTTCTCAAAAGTTCAAGTGATTCAATTTCGGTTTTATCGTTTGAGTTGGAGCATTTAGGAGTTTTGAAATGAGTGGAAGCAGGTGCCCAGGTCAGGCAGTGCACCAGACACTCGGCTGCGTAGGGAGAGTGACGTCGCGAGGGCGCTCCGTATGGGGGAGTAGGGTACTGTAATGTCCTACTTTAGCCTTCGTGTCTGCACTCTCACACAAAGCCGGGTTTACGGTGAGCTGTTTCTGACAGAGCGCTTGACTTCCAATGCTCATCTACTTTTTTCCTAGATGCTCAACACTTTTCTTATATTTTTGTTCAACTATTTTTCTTTCATTCGTTCTTGTAGATTATAAAAGTGCCGTGTTTTATGAGTTTAGCATGTGCCGTTCGTGCCGTTTTTGTCCCTCTTTATTTCTATCGTCTGTCGTCGTCGTTTTAATAAAAGTGAAGTCGTTTTAATTGAGTAAAAGTAAAGTAAAAGTAAAAAACCCAACGTCGTCCACCGGTCATCACACACAGCAGCTCGGATCGGTTGGCAGTCCAGTGAGCCATTCACACACACCAATTTCAAATCTCTTAAAAAATGAGCGCAGTTTTGACGGGTGGGAAGTTTTTCTTTTATTGTCAAAAAAAGAAAAAAATCCGTTTATAAAGCCTGGACACATTGTATCATGTTGTTATGTCCAATTTCTTTTGCTTCATTTTTTACTGTGGAAACAGCTGAAGATCTGAGCTGCGATATGTTGTTGTTTGTTGCCCCCTTTTTATCCTTACGCAACGCCCTTGGGGAAAGGCAGTGTCGCTATTTTTTATTGTCCACCACATGGGCTGCGACGTTGGAAGCAGTTTTTTCTACCATAGAAGTGGGCGTTGGGCAAGCTGCGCTGGTATGCATGGGCGCGATGTAACTAAGTTCCTCGCCACCGGAACAGCAATCTTGTGAATCAAGAAAGCCGACGTTTGTGCTGCCGAACCATTAAGCCCCACGCAACCCAGGGCAGCCGAGTGGTCACGAGCGGATTCGAACCCGGGCCTTCCGATTGGAAATCCCATGTGCTATCCTCTGAGCCACTCAGCCGGCCTGAGGTGCGATATAAACCAAACATGCGTCCAAACATTCAATCGTCAAAAAATTGTTGGAAAACGGACTAAACATTTTAATTGAAAATTTAGGGAGAGGTGACTGCGGAATATTTATCCAGGATATGTATTCACTGGGGTTGCCGCGAGACAGGGTACCCACGAGACGAGACGAGACACGAGACAGAGGGTCGCGAGACGAGACGAGACACGAGACAGAGGGTCGCGAGACGAGACGAGACACGAGACAGAAGGTCACGAAACGAGAAGAGACGAGACGAGACACGAGACAGAGGGTCACAGCCTTTTTTCAACATCCTCGAGACGAAACGAGACAAACCGTCAGTTTCAGAATCATTTTCAACGGTGCAGTGCAGAATGCAGTGCAGGAGGTTTTGCAATGCAGGATGCAGTGCATGATGCTAAAAAATTCTGCGTTTTTCCTTTTCCACAGAAGACAGATCAATCCACCAACCATCAGATCAGACAGTCAATAGTAGCACCAATCGCCGGGGCCGGGCACAAGCCGAAAAAGCA
Organism: Theristus sp. LFF4_11; assembly: GCA_030248135.1. Taxonomy (NCBI): domain Eukaryota; kingdom Metazoa; phylum Nematoda; class Chromadorea; order Monhysterida; family Xyalidae; genus Theristus; species Theristus sp. LFF4_11. The sequence continues at coordinate 1,944 of JASANC010002475.1, read as the reverse complement.
TTTATTTCTTATTCAACAAAACAAACCACAAAAACACGGTTTCAGTGCTGGGTGTGCTGGATGCTGGTCACTGTTGGAATGCTGGAAATTCATGAACATCATGTTTCATAAAAAACGCACAATTGATTCGCACGAGACAAGAAACAATTCTTAACGAGACTGTTCAACGAGACAGAGGGTCTCGAGACGAGACGAGACACGAGACAGCCAAAAATCGCTCGAGACGAGACAAATGACGAGACGAGACACGTCTCGCGGCAACCATAGTATTCACAAAACTGCAGACAAACCCGATACCATTCGGTACATTGAAAAACTAAAAAAAGGTCAGTGTTGGTCACTGATTCTGACATATTCCCGTTTTTGTGATGCATTATTCATGTTATTTTCATATGTGATACAGCGTAGCTTGGATTATATTACCCTGCCTAAAAATTGTGTTATTATTCAAAGAAACACTGTTTTTAAGACTGAACTTGGCGAGAACAGTACCACCAATTGTGGAATGCACTGCTGCGTTTTGGCCATTCTCTTGTTCATTGTAAACGCACTCGATGTACGTACAATTAATTCGATTCGAACAGCAAAAAAAAACAGAAACAAAACAGTCGTACCGAAATTTCCACTGTTGATCGAGCAGTTTCCTGTCTCAGGTGAGTAGACCTGTCCGTCGGGGCCGCCATTACCACCGTCTGCAATCAGTAGAACCCCTTTGAATGCGAGAGCACACGGGAGAAGCGCCAATAGAAATGGAGCGAACGACACCAGCAGCATTGTTGTGCGTCTTGTGTTCCGAATGATCAGAAATCCGTCGAAAAGTAGATAAGATACCGTACTTGGTATTCAACACTGAGGCAACACTTTGAGACGAAAGTTGCAGCAGTGGAAGAAATTTGCGTCAGCTAAAATGGTCATCCACCACACCACTGTGACTGACAGTGCAACAGACAAACTGGAACCTTCGATTTCGCGTGTGCCTAATCCCAAATAGAGGCCGCTCTCAATATGCATTGCTACACGGTGTACAAAAACGAACTGCATTGGGGAAAACAAGCCAGCTGGTTGATTGAGCTTAGTTCAATGGCAGAACAATTTTAGCAGCAAGGATCTTTGCCAATAATTGTGTAAAAAATGCCATTTGAAAATTCCGACCACAGCAAGCCTTTGCCAGTGCACGGTTTCGTCCGCCTCAGACGCATTCCAGGGCTGACGTTCAATGCCGATTCACAAAACTTTGCAGTGATCTTTGCCTTTTCAGTTTGATAAAAGCTCACCTTTTTTATTTGGCTGTCAGAAAGAACTAAATTTATTGAAGAAGCTTTTATAGGTAAGCAAGAAAAACTGAAAATCGAAAAGCCCGTGTTCGGCAACAGTGATGCTTGTTTTTAGAAACTTCGTCATTAAAAATAAAGTCAATAAATCAAGTGTGTTATTCAAAATTTGTCTTCCGTTTCGCAGAACAAAACACAGCTAATGCGCTTGTAGATTTGCAGTAAGAGCACTGGTAATTGTAAATCAAGAAACAAGCACACATTTGTCCGATTTTTTAACCTCATATCAAAAGTGTTGCTCAGAATACACGTTTTTGCAAACAGTTTTCGAATTTTTAAAAACGAAATTTCAAAACAATTCAAGAACGGAGCCGTTGTGCTCATTGTAGTGGTTTGATACGCAAGACATGAATTTTTATGCCACACGCTGGCAAATTACACCACTCTGTCAGTTGATTGGTCTTATTATTGACACAGTTGGGTAATTCAGGATCTTATCCATGATTGGTTTGTTTCATAAAAAGTTTTCACCGCGTTCTTCATTGAGTGCGCGCTTCATATGGCTTGCTCAAGAAAACAATGATTCAATGACAGCCAAATCAAACCATATTGAGTAAACTAAACCAAGGAATCAAAAGATGCAATGATATGAACGAGACACAAAATGAACGGG